>JABFTP020000185.1:78126461-78351461 GCA_013387265.2 Cryptolaemus montrouzieri
TAGAACAAATGAATAGAATAGAAACTGGCATCAGAATCAGATCCATTCTGTTTGTTCTTATGTGCCACGACCTAATGATTCAATTTCTGGAGGAAATGCAGGTTTTTGATGAAATCGCCAATGAAATGAAAACAGGCATTTAAGGCATAGGAAAACCTAATACTGCCACAAAGTGAAATTTATTGAAAATAAAGGAAATTCTTTTTCTGTATGATTCAAAGTTTTAATTATTTCAAAATTACAATCTTGCATTTGGATGTCCCAAGGAAATATCATTTTCAATCTTTGATTTATTCGCATTCACATTGTCGTTCACAGTCATCATTAATTCATGTATATTTTTCTTTTAATTCCTCTGTGGTGAAAAAAGTGTCCGCTTTGCTGGAAAGGTGAGTGGAAATCAAAATAAATTTACTATGATATTGAACATTTTTATTTGCCAACGCTTAATGTTTGTTTCTGGTTTTGATTCAGTAAAAGTGCACCATTATCTTAAATTTTTTTTCGTTTCTTTTCAAAATTCACTTTGAGCTACTCCTACAAATAATGGATTCCCCACTTTACGGAATTAGCGCAACCCTAACGGTTGACAATACTAACAATACTAATCTTTGACAATTGAGTTCAGTCATTTCATCATCATCATTTTTCTTATTGAATGAGAATAAAATTATAATCTTACTAAAATCTGTGTCAATTTTGTTGGGCAAAGAAAATAACACTATTCCTGTGAATATTGTGGTAAAGGAAATCCTAGCTAAATGGTGGTTCATTTTAGATAGGACAATTCTAAACAAAAGATGCTCAAAAACAATGCCCTCTCATAAATGAAATTGAAAAGCACACCATTCGAAATAGCACAGTTGTGGTTGATGTATGTGTGGAGGTTGCACCGCTCTAAAGACAATTGAAAAGTGTAGATCAGTATCCATTAACTCTTTTCCTGAAATTTGAAATTGATCGATAAGCCAGATACTTCTAATGGGTCCTTTACCGCGGAGACCCTGTATACGAACATATCAAAATCTATTTTTACCGCCTTTTTTTAGTTTTTCAGCCTTTCCTGCTTGAGGTCTCATCGAATCGATTACTTGGGAAATTACAGTTCAGATAATTTATGAATTAATTTTTCAGTAAAGTCATAAAATTTTTGTTTTGTAAAAATGAGCCTGTGTATTTTTTTGAAATATACAGTGATCGTTTTTGATGTAATTCCAATTACTTCACTCGCTTGATGGCTCATATTTTTTGAGACTGAGTTCAGATCAAAATGAGGATACATCTTATAAAATGAATAACTTTAAAGTTAACTTATGAAATTAATGAAAACCACCAGAAAGATACCAGACAAGAATAATAATAAAAACATGAAAGGAGGTTACGGATTGCACCTACCCGAAGAGATAGATACATTAGAAAATATCGACATCCTTTATTAAACTAGGCATTTCAACAGAAATCAACTTATTTCACCAATTGTTCTCATCTTAGCTGGGGAATCATCAATTAAGGCATGTCCACGAACTTAGGAAGCATCCTAAGCTTGTAGTTTGTGTTCGAATGAGTGAATGAATCTACCGGACAGTGAATGAAAGTTTATTTTCGGTAGATGTTATAAAGGAATTGTCAGTCAATTTTGTTATATTTATGTTTAAAGAATTTATGAACTGTGTAACAAACTGTGAAAATGTATCAATTTTCCCGTTTGAATCCTGAAAACCTACCAAAATATTATCTACATAACGGTACCAGAAGAAAATATGATTTCCTTTTGAAATGCTACTAAATATTGATTTTTTTCTACGTTGTCCACAAAAATATCAGCCAAGAGAGGGCTAGGGGATGATTCCATGGAAAGTGTTCAGTTTTGAAGGTAAAATTCAGATCGAAATCGAAAATAATTTTGTAATATGCAATTTTTAGAAGGTTCAATCATCAACAATATGTGGGAGCGTACTCTTTTTGATAAATATTTCTCTGACTACCGAGTGACATTTAAATCAGATGAAACTAATTCAATATTTTGTGAGATTTCGAGCCTAGTTTTTGTACAGAAACGATAGAATTTAGAATGGTGTATTGTGATAATAATTTTGTAAGATCTATAAATTCAACAACTTTGCTTATTTTCCTGAATTTATGTATGATACAACTGGTCTAGCGGGGTTTGCTTCGTTGTTCAATTTATTCAGTTTGAACAATTTCGGAGAAAGAGACAGTTCATAAGAATGAGTTTCATTTGTTCCCATTCTATATGTGCAAGGAGTCTGCACCTTCTGGTTATCTCTCTCTCTAAAATACCAAAAAATCCGACCAAAACAATCATAAGAGAATGAAGACATTGACATTTCAAATTTACTCAAAAATAAATAAAAAGGGTTTTCAAAGAATAAATCAGATCACCATGTCATAAGAACCTGAAAAACCAAATTGAGGATGGAATATTTTTTACACAAGCAGATGAAGTAATACAATTGTAACATTAAATAATAGTGACTATATGTCTAAAACGGACTTTCTCGAATCTCAAAATCTATCCAAAGTTTCTTTTGATCCAGCCAATCAATTCCAAAATCAAATGTATTGAAAGATATAAAACTTTAACTAGATGACGCAACCAAATTCAAACTAATAGTCAATAACCCACTAGCTCCCCAATTGTAATCATTCATTAAACTCCATAGGCCTAAATACCCTATTAGATCAGTTGTTTCCTATATTTCAGCTCCTCTGGTTGAGATATCTCCTTTGTTAATAGATCTGATGAAACGATATTGCCGATTTAAATCCAAAATATTCCCACTTTTAATCCAATGATGTAGATCATAAATAATTGTTGAACCATAGTGTAGGTTTGTCGTTACTAAAATGAGGAATGCGTTAACCAGAACAGATCTTAGTCTACATCTTAAAATCAGAATGCTTAAATGCTACGTATTTCCAGTACTATTATATGGAATGGAAGCCTGGACGCTTAAGAAGTGCCTCCTCAGAATAAACTGGGTGAGCAGAACAACGAACAAGGAGATATTGAGAAGAATGGGGAAAGAGAAAGAAATAATCAACACAATTAAAATCAGAAAGTTGCAATATCTGGGTCACGTGATGAGAGGGAAAGATATACACTGTTGCAAACTATTATACAGGGAAAAATGCAGAGTAAAAGAAGCAGAGGAAGAAGACGCGTCTCCTGGAAGAACAACCTAAGACAGTGGTACAACAGTGTAGCTCTGTTGAATGTTCAGATCCGCAACTTCAAAGATAAAAATCGCCATGATGAAAGCTAACCTTCTTAAAGGAGACGGCACGTAAAGAAGAAGTGTAGTTTTCATTTTGTATTTGTCTAATGAAGGCGCAGTGTTGTCGAAACGCATTACAAATATAGTAAATAAGTGTTAATCAAATTTTCCTCTATTCAACTTTCGAAATGGATTTAGATGAAGCAACGGCCTCCACTGTTCAATTTTCAACTGTTTTTGGTTGAAATAAACAGATAAATGTCAATAATCACCTGAAATTCCATTTAAATCACAAAAACAAGGGGCAGTAAGAACCCAGGGGAATACCTCTTCTTCATCAATTAGGACAAGGACTCGAAATAAAAAGATGGATTTTTATCAAATTGATCAGCTCAGTTTCATCGGCTTCATTACACATTCACAAGAGACTCGGTCAGATATCCGAATTACGGGATTTAACAACCAAATTTTTAATTTTCATAGTAATTATTTGAAATAAACTGAGTTACTCGATTGAAACTGAATATAGATATTGAACTACACAAAATTCTAAAAAATAACTCAATGTGTGCGATTGAATTGCGCGGATTAAAAGGAAATTATTATATGAAAACTACAAGTATAACCAAAGCATATGAATTGTTTGTTATTCCTTTAACGTGCTCTATTTCCGCCTTTCGGCCAATGACACGCCGGGGAATTCTATCACCTCACTAACCCGGGAATTTTGCCGAACCCCTCTCGTGTCGAGGGAAGGGATCTTTAATGTCCAACACATCCCTGTTAGACAGGGCCGACGGCTTTACATCTCCTCCGAAAGATGGATACTCAAGCGATTCCCAGAATCCGAAAAATCGCACCGACATTGTGGGGATTGAACCCAGGTAACTCTGCGCAGGAGACTAGAATCATATCCCATACGCCACCAAACCGGCTCATATGAAAATTATGTCATGAAAATAACATCACCTACACAAAAGATATTTAAATCCAGACCGCAAATTTTAGAGTTCGCCCAGTGCTTCATTTATACAAGGTGGTCGAGATCATGGATATTTTAATTAGAAGTTTTCTGCAGTTCAATACCAGCAATTTCATTTTTTTCTAGAAAGAATCTCAATGAATTTCAATAGTTTTCAAGGCATTGAAACACAGTTTTCCACCGCAAAAGTTGTGAGATTTCAAGTTAAACCAAGACAACAATTTTAGTGAGTATCAGAAGGAACAGCAGTGCCCCACCAAGTCGAAACAACGCGCAGCCTTGTATCCTTTTCTCGAAGCATTTTATAGCGTTTTCCTCAACCCCAGCCTCACGCCCCAAACAACTTCTCTGCTTATACTGCTAGAAACCTGAATTATCAACAATCAGGAATACTTACTAGAACTAGGCATATTCCTAAATTACATTCGTCATATATATATATATATATATATATATATATATATATATATATATATATATATATATATATATATATATATATATATATATATATATATATATATATTATATATATATATATATATATATATATATATATATATTCTTTTGAAAAGAGACGATTTACAAAAATTCGAAAAATTGTATTTAAATAAACATTTGTCATAATTTAAAATTTAAATACGGATGTCAAAATAATTTTGCAAATTTTTTCTATAACTCACTAAAGATCCACGTAAAAATAATATATGGGCGATGTGAACCTGAATTTTTGGGTCCATAATGAATCTAGAACATCTACAGTTTAGAATCGGCATTACTCAGAAGACCATCGGGGCTCTCTCGGTCAAACATAGAGGGAATTATTTTTTTGAGTTTAAATATTGAAGGGATTTCCAAGGATAAATGCGATTTTTCTTCAAAATTGGCAAGCAAAAACAAGGTGGAAGTGATTATGCTTCAAGAGACTCACACTGCGATGGAAGAACATCTCCGCGAAAGAGGAAATATCGCAGGTTATGTACTTTTTGATTATCTCCTTAGTCCTATTTATGGCCTTGCTTGCTATGTAAAATCTTCATCATTCAATCATATTGAACTTGTACAGAAGGGTATGTTGGGTGGTATTTTCTATATTGCGTTAAAATTTTTTGATATGTTTGTCGTTAATATTTATAAACCCCCTGGCGAAATCTGGCCAATCAATTTCGGTATTATTTTTCCCCACCCTGCTATCCATTGTGGTGACTTCAGTTTGAGGATTAACTGACTGAAAGGCATCGACTTTTCTCTGTTTCATATCCAACTGTGTTGTAGAGGGAATCTGGTAAACTATGCCCTTAATATAACCCCACAAGAAAAAATGTAGACTTGTAAGGTCCGGAGACCTAGCTGGCCATCAAACAGGACCACCACCTCCTATCCATTTGCTTCGAAATACATTATTCAAATGCTCCCTAACCTGATGTGAGTAATGTGCCGGTGCTCCATCCTGTTGAAACCATAAATCTTGTCTTATATGCTCTGATACATTGGCAAGTAACATTGGTAGATGATTTTGCAGAAAATCTAAATACATTTCACTATTGAGGTGCCCGTTGAAAAAGTGCGGCCGAATTAGATATCCATCTACTATAGCGACCCATACATTCAAGGACCAACGATGCTGGTGATCTATTTTTCTCATGAGGTGTGGATTTTCCGTGGCGTAATAATGAAAGTTGTGCCTGTTAACAAACCCATCTTGTGGAAAGTTGCCTGATGACGTGAAAACTATTTTCGAATAAATGACATTATTAACACGCAGATGAATAATCGAATGAACGATATGCAGAAAGGTAATTTCCGACAAGATAAACATAAACACTGTCAATCTATAGGTGCTTAGTCTTCCTTTATTTATTATTTAATATAAATAATCTCAATGAGCAAAACAATTTCCCGCAAATGACCAAAATAATCAATAAAAGAATCGGGAAGTAACTGATCATCTATAATCTTATATCAGGATAGCATTAGATAAAATTACTTGTATGTGAGAAGTTCTTCAGTTCGTTCTTTTCCAAAATACGATGTCTATTTATTTATTTTGAATGGCTCTTTTTCATGAAAATTTCATTTTATGATAAATGAATAATTTGGGTTGTTTTGAGTAAAATTAGTCGATTACATTTACATTTCCATAGTTATATCACTATCCTGATGGCGTGATTATGAGTCGGACGAGGATGACAGAGCTAACAGCAGGCCGGCGATCAATAAAAAGTTGTAAAGCTAAGAAACAGTCCGCGGAGACTACACTAAGAAATCATCATCACACGATAAATACTATTTATATTACCGTCATTCTATCTCAAAACATCAGCCATCGAATGATCCAGATTCAACACTCTATGACTTATTCCGAGAAACGCATTTAAAAGGCAGAATGTAGACAATCTATCAACGATGTAGTGTTGTAGTGATCATACCAACATACAAATATGAAAATATTTTGCACACGTAAGTACGTAAGTCTTAGATTAATTAATCCTAAGGAGCTAAAAACGATTTGTGTCTCATTTTCATTTTATAGATAAATAGGAAATTGATGAAGTTTTCTGTGATCATGTGATAGCAAAATTATCAAAACGAACATCGTTCATTCGATCTGTATGATGGATCCTACAGACGTCCAATGTTGTTGTCAAATTTATCGCTAATTTGGTTGATTCGTCGTTTACTAAGACAATAAACTACGTGTTCATTTTTGTCACCTACAACACTCAATCGGCCCTGTTGGGTTATTAGGTATTCCCGTCACGGCCAAAAGGATAAATTCACTTCTGTCAATCTTGTTGCCTACTTCCTAAAATGCTTCAACTGGGTTGTTGAAGTTTTAGATCTTATTCAATATTTGATATCGACCGTCAACTTGCCCTCAGATCTGCAGGCTGTCCTCAATAATGCAAAGTTGGCGCTAAAATTGACAATTAAATTGGTCTCTTTAGGTAAATTTCATTATGGCGATTTAATCTGCCTGGATTCTTTCCCAAAGATTATTTCCTTAAGAAGTTCCTTTCATTTCTGGCGGTGCAGAAAAATGGATACTATTTTATGACTATCAAGGTGAAGGAATAGCTATTGCCGAGTACCTATTCGTAACAATCTAATAGCCACCAAGAGCGGTGTGATTAGGAGATGTTAAGTCATAAGTTTTTCCACAGAGGTTACATCTTCTTTACCTTCGGATGAGGTACACCAAGAGCGGTATACTCTCATAACCAAGTTCTCCTAAGACCTCCAAACTTGAGAATAGAAAAGAGGTAGGTTTCCATAATTCATTGCATTGATGTGGACTAGTGATATACATTGAATCATCGAAGACAACTTGGTCTGGAGAAAAAAACCTTTTAGTTATACAAAACAGGATATTTTCAACTTTTCGATATGATCTCCACCAATTATGCACTCCTCCCAAAGCTTTGCCACCTTTTTTACAGCGGTCCATACTAATTTTGCCGATAGTTTCGTACGTTTGTTCTATCACAATTTAAAATATTAATAGGAAAATATGGAGGAAAAATTCACTTTTCGTTTGTGAAGCTACTTCAGCTGTGTACATATTTCACTGTCAATAATGGTTTTGTTGCCCTTGGTATAAGATTGATTTCGGATATACTTTTGCTCACAATCCATGAAACTATCAATGAGTTTGTGAGATTTGTTCTCGTTTTTTTCCGATCTTGATTTTCAATTCACAGTACAAAAATCGGAAAATATGAAACAATATAAAAGATATATTTATAATGTTAATTATATTATATAATTATAATTAATTATATATATATATTTAAATAGAGAGTAAAACTTCGAAAACATTTAATATTTCGATAAAATGTCTTTTATGAAATTTTCTCTCATAATTCTTCAGGCGACAATTTTTTTCAAAGACAAGCATTAATCTGCCATCATGAGACACTTTCAGCGACTGTGATAATTTTCTGTCCCCCAGTATAATTTCTTAAACTATCATGAAATTTATTCAGATGATTACGAAGATAGTATAAATTGATACTTATATTTGCTCCCAAAAATCTAAAGTTTGTCGACTACCAACACAAAATTTTTGGTAGGTTCGCTCTCTGGAACAATCAATACTTTGATAAAACTTCAATCTTTCATGAATTGGAACTTGGTGAGTCAATTTAGCGAGACGAACGTAAAGAATGTGTAAAATTTCATCAATTTTGGTCAACGGCTTCCTAGTTATGACTGATAAAATACTTGAACAGAAACAAATAAACGACCTGTATCTTGAAAACCCGAAAACTTTGATAATGATGATGAAATTTCATTCATAAAAAGCCTGGAGTTACTATATTCCACATTACAGTATGACCTCTCCTCCGGAAACACCCCGTATTTTCAAATATGAAAGATAATTTTATTCGGTGGTCCACAGTGATAAGAGATCAAAAAAATAACATCAAAAATGTTATTCCATACTTTACATACAATTTACATCACTGAAAAAGAATATAAGTATTATAATTGCCAAATTGTTTGTATAAGTAAATAGTGATGATTAACGTTAACAAAGCAAAGAGAATTTACAGATATGGACTACACAACGGCTGTGAAATGAAAGCGAGAAATGTCTATTTCCAACAGACTGGTTCGTTTTCATCAGTGTTTATCCGATGCGAACATTCCATATTGATGAAACATCTTTTGACATCGGTGTTTAGTGTCCAGTTAACCGGTGATTGTATCTGTGCTCAATCTGCCACGTGGGATTCGTTCAGGTACTGTTGATTTCGCTTAAGGATGAGGATGAATTCCATTCATTTGGAACGCTCAATTCGATTTCACAAGTGGTTTAACATATTCTTGTTGTTTTCAGCAAATCATTATATTTTGAGGATATGAAATGTTCTGATTTTGGGATAATATCATTCTCAGTGATTAGAAAGAGTGACAATCATAACAGATGTAAGCCAGATAGCATATTTTTTTTATTTTCTATAGGAGAGTTCGCAGCGGCGTCATATACGGGCAACATTCATAGGCTATGTAAACGAAGCCAATTAGCGCCGCAAGCGGAAAAAAGGAAAGACTTTCAAGAGATATTCAAAGATATTTTTTCTACTGTTTTTATTTGTTTTTTTTCAAATTTCTGCCATCCCATCACACCAAATCCACTATTCGAAGTTCAGGTCAAAATCAAGAACAAACCGTACAGAATCATTCAATTTCCACTTTTTGTTGAAAACACACATACACTCTGAATGTTACTGATATATATCAGCGATGATCTGATTGACGTACAATCTACCTACTGATCTTTCTACGGATCGTGCTTTTACTGACATCAAAAATTGACATTCAGAAGTAGTGTTTTTCTATTTTTCAAAATTCAATTTTCTATTGTTTCACTCAAATGAAAAAATTAGTATAATTTAAAGAATCTAGGTTAGACAGTACTCAAAAATCATTTATTTGAAAAATATAACAATGTTGTACAAATTTTCGCCATATTCACAAATTCATGACGCGTTTCACCACAGTGAGGCTTCATCAGATAAGCAGTATATTTAAAAGGAAGATATACTTTATATATTACATTCGTAAAACAGTTACTTAGCTGAATAAGAGAAAAATCCAAACAAGTTTCCTTTAGAAACTGAGAAGACCTGATGTTATGTTCAATTTTAGGGAATCTTTCTGTTTTTTGATTTCCAATGTTTCCCATTGATCAAATTCTAATATTCTTCCATTGTGTATAATATTAGAATGGTCTCTAAACATATGGTTTTCTTTCAGTAGATGATTTGTATAGTAGAATCTGATTTTTCTTTGTCAAAACTGCATTTGAACTCTGATAACCATATACTGAACTTTCGAGCAATATAAATTTCATTACAGCTTCCCCAAGAGAACCCATAAACACTTGATTTGTTACCTTTATGAATTTGGGATTTACTGTTTTTAATATACCTCCCTACTAAGTTATCCGTTCCAAAAGCAATATTTCAATTATAAGATGGGAGGAAAGACTTTAAATCTAGTCTGAGTCTACAAATATATGTTAATACACTCCTCACAAAAATTGTCGCATCACCCTACTTTTACGACAATACTATATAAACTTTTAGGTTGGTCATTCAAGAGTCCCTTGGTAACTTTCAGAAGTGCAAAATGAGAAGATTTCATTCAAAAGAGATGAGTTTATGATGGAAAATATCAACAATTTTCGAGTTAATGAAAAATTGAAAATCACTACCATCTTCAAACATTCGCGAAGAGACCAATCTATTAGCATCAAATGGTTACTAATCATCTTCAAAATCGAGTGTTTCCTCCCCGGGCCGTAATTACTGTCAGTATACGTCTCGGAAGCCCCTCAAACAAATTTTGGATGTACTCTTGAGTCACTGAATTCCAAATTTCAGGGAGCAGATTTTCTAGTTATTGAAGTGTTCTACAAGACATCCTACGTTGCTGAATTTGCCACCCCTTGTTGTCCCAAACATGTTCAATGGGGTGCAAGTTGGAACTTGAATATCAATTTCACAGAAATTCTGTAACTACTCTAGCTGCCTGAGACCGTGCATTATCATGTATATAAAATGAAGTTTTCGCCAATCAATGGGCCAAAGGGTACAACATGGGGTTCAAGGATATCTGCGATGTATATGGCCGCTGTTACTCTTCCCTTATTCACTAGGACTAACTCAGTTCGACCATGGAAAGAAATGCCTCCCCACACCATTACTGAGCCCGCTCCGAAGTTTTCGGTTTGGCGGATATTGCATTGCTGTCGGTTTGGCGGATATTGCATTGCTGATTCCGTTCCCCAGGTCACCTGTATACTGGCATGCGTCTATCATTTGATACTAAACAGTACTTGGACTCGTCGGAACAGAGAACATTCGACCATTCTGGAATACCCCAATTTGCATGTTCCCTCGCAAACTGAAGTCTTGCAACTCGATGCCCTCTGGTGAGACGCGGACCGGTAGAAGCCACCCTTGGGCTGATATCGTCTTCTCTGAGCCTGTTTCTAACAGTTTGCAATGAACTTTGCACATTTCTGGAGAATGCAAGTTCGTTTTGTAGCATTCTAGCCGTACAGTGCCGAACTCTTAGTGCAGTTAAACGAGGCCAACAATCATCAACTGGTGTTGTTATCCGATTTCTTCCCTGCCCGGCCCTTCTTCCATATTCCCTGTTTCGTGGTACCGATTAATTGCTCTTTAAATAGTGCTTTGCTCAACATTCAAAAGTTAGCCCTCCTCTAGAAGTATTACAATTCTTACCACTTCATGATCACTGAAATAGCATCCAGGACGTTCAGCAGCCATTACAATAAATACAAAGATTCGAAAATTAACAAGGAACACAGAAAACTTGTATTGATTTAGCGTGAAAACTGAAGAGAAATTGAATGAATACTGATAGTCAAATAAACTAATTCTTCTTGCAGACGTGTTTGAGATCATACGGAAACAAAATTTTCTACAAAGATAAGATTTTTTTTCCCCTCATATGCCCAAAAATATATGTTGACAAAAAAATTGCGATAGATCTGCTTAATCGATTGTGGTTCAGAATACCAGGTGATGCGACAATTTTTGTGGTGTGTGTATATTGTATTTTCGATTGGTCTTTTAAATTCTGGGAAAACCTCATAGATTGTATGTTGAAATTGTTAACGAGAAATCTGTCGGTCGCATTAAAATTATAACTATCATTGACCGCTACTTGTTTTATAATATAAAGCCCTTTCAAGAAATTATTTTCGACATTGTTTTCGTGTATCATACTGATATAGGCGATTCTTTCATGGTGGTGTGAATATGCGGAAGAATTATGAATAGTAATATCTGTATGGGATGCGATATGGAGAATAGAACAATCATACCTATGGTTAATTTTGGTTATAGTTGCATCTTAAAGAGTTTTTATGGTTATAATTCCAGTATGATAAACAGCATGATTTCTAGCAAACAATTAAATATTAAAGAGATCAATATAGGTATGGTAAATTATTTTACTTAACTTAATACAGACTGTAAAACCCAGTCTATATTTAAAGTCTTTTATCCTATCTCATGATTTTCTTGAACTTTCTGAACGGATAATTCTCGAGGCAGGTATATTAAAACAGTAAAACAAAGAATCCTACAGAAAACAAATCAGGTGATTATAAACTCTCTTTTGGAAGCTGTAAGTGAAATTATATCGGTATTTTCGAAATTCAAATATCAGGTAATGAGAGCACAAACGCAGTTAAATGAATAATATATTTCACATAATGGAAATAATGAATTAAACTAAATTTATGGGAAACTTTGGATATCAATGAGCAGAAAAATTCCACAAACTTCCAAAACAAAAATTCATGATCTTTGTGATGGTCTTTACAGTTCCTAAAGCAACCCCGCATGTATTTTTCTCCTATTGAGCTAAGTACCTACTTGTACGTATGTAATATAAAAGACGTATATGATTTTTAAATGTACTACTCAACTGATGAAGCCACTGTGTGGTGAAACAAGTCATAAAATTGTGAGAAAAGTGAAAATTTCAGCGGCATTGTTTTACTAAATAGAAAAATATATATCAATTTTATCGAGTAACTAACCTTCTCTGTCAAATTATTGAAGAAAATCGTTCTCCTTTTCCAAGACATAGAACATAGAAAAAAATTTATTTATATGGACAGCAAAACTTTCAACCATATCGTCGCTTCTACGTTCGCTAGAAAGTATAAAAATTATATTTCGCCATATTAAGTATATTGAAAAGTATGATGATGATACAGTCAATAGCTGCACAGAGAGAAATAACTCCGACAAACTTCTGCTGTCGAAACGCCATATAATGTATAGGTGAGTTTGCAAATCGTTCATCGATATCGATCCTATCAGCCAATCCATTTTCCAAGAAATATCCAATTGAGATATTCCCAAACATTTGTAAAATACCGTACACGGCACCATATTGCTGGAACAAAATTTGTGAACAAGTCACATCGGGATAATTTCAAGCACGCCAAAGTACAAAACGCAAAAAAATTTGAATATGTTTGACACGCGATGTTTTCTTCAAAAAGATGGTTATATATCCAGCCAATAGACTCAAATTCGTATAGAAGCTTCTGACAAGAAGGCGGGATCTTCAAATAGTAAATCTTCTATTGAGTATTATCAAGCGAAGAGGAATTTATTTTAATTAATAATTAATGGAGCACACCACGAAATGTATTTTAGGCTAACTTGTATACAGGTACACAAAAAGAAAACTAACGTTTACATTTGCTAAAGAAAACAACCTGAAGTACCCGTCTAATTAGGAAGAACACAATATGGCATCAAATTAATGGTTAGAGTGTTTTCGAAAGCGTAATATAAATAAACTTGAGTGTGCGCATGTCTGACAGCACAATGCAGCTAGATCATTCATTTTCAACGGAAGAGCATATAAAAATTTTTTACTGAAAGTTTGATAATATTTATGGCAGAAAACATACAGAAAAACAACATCTAGAATTTTGAAAATCGTAATAAAACCAATGTATTAAATACACAAAAATTATCAGCAGACATCGGAAAATTCGGAAAGAAATAGGTTAACTCAAGCCTACAACGATTTTGGTGCCGGAGGTTTCAGATCTGATTTTAAGTGTGATATGGTATATAGAACATGTTTCCGGATATTTTCTGTCAGCTCTTTTGCCAAAAAATTATATTTTATTGGATTAAACATCGAGAAATTGGGTTTTGAGTGATTTACTAGAATGCATCTGAATTGGGCAATGTCGCATGATTCACCCGCAATAGTCGACCATCATATGAGTGTTCCACCTTCCTATCTATTCTCCATCGTTTTCATGTCTTGATGGAAATGTTCTTGTTCTTCGCTCAGATCTCCTAAATTGTGTTGGAATTGATCTGGATGACTATTGAGATAGAGTAATTCATACTCATATTACAGCCTACATCTTTGAAACGAACGAGCATTTCCTCTACTGTTTCTACATACTTATGATTTCAGAGAAAATCTTGTGTAACTGCTACTAAAGATTTCCAAGTAAGCCTTTCAAGATCGAGTCTCAAAATTAGTGGTGTTTTTATTGATAGCCTTATTTGAGAACCATCAAAGATAACTGCTTTTAGTTTTCAGAGAGCTCCTCTCATAGATCCATTTTTTGCTTCCAATGAGGTGATTTAGCTCGACTGTCCCACAGAAAAATAAAGCATGAGTATTAAGTAAAACTACTGTGTTGACCCATTGAAAAATAACCATTTTCAAGACATTTTTTATTACAATTAGCGTCTCGTGCGATATGTAGACACTCGAAAGTCATAGAAAAGGCGAATTTTTCTTGATGATAGTGTTTGTATTGATCACTTGAAAATAACAAAGTTAGGTTAGGTTAAATTCATGTAAATTCTGTCCATCAAGGCAAATCTCAGCGAAGTGGTTCCTTTATTTTAACACAACTGTCCAAACAAACCTTATGCTAGATTTTCCTATTACCTTGAATCCGGCAGTTTTCCCGGAAAATGTGATTAAATTCATAAAACAAAACTTCGACTGAAGCAAAATTTTTGGTGTGAGAAAAGTACCTCAATTACTCACGCTCAATCAAGAATTATCTAATGATTCTCCTTGCGGTATATGTCAATGGATAAAAGATGCATCCATCAATTCAATAGACGCGATCCTACTGAAACTGCAAACAGACCAATGAATAAGTGTGAGATCTCACATCAAATCTTAACAGAAAATAAAACATATCGTCGAAAAGAATAGGAGAATTCTTCCAAGAACTTTATTTGCTCCTTAGGCAACACCTTTCAAAAATGTGAGGGCCATCTACATATTTTTCATATGATATTGCATGCAATACATCACTGAATAATTCCTATTTTACTCTGTGCGGTTCTTAACTTTTGTGCGGTTCTGTTGTGCCGGTTCGGAAGAATGACTGGACTATTGTAAAATTTCCCTAACCTAATGGGATTCCTTTTTCCGGTGAAAAGAAAAGATGAATGTGGTTTTGATATCAAGAACAGATAATATGAGAAGATACAACAAAGATCAATGAAAAATTATATAAAATGGTTTGCCGACAATAATGCAGATGAATATCAAGATCTCATTATTGCGAATACTCTAAATTACGACCGTTTACACTTTAAAAATGACCAAGCCTAGAACAGATTTTTTCATGAATATTCCTTATCATATTTTGTAAAAGATTTTGTATTCCCGTTCTTATGTTGCATTTCAGATTTTCAATATTTCTTAGTGCATTGAAAAAACTTTGGACTTCAAATGCCCGAAAAAAAAACCAGAGGGGTCATATCAGATGACCCGACTGGCCATTCATTGATTCTCCGTCGGCCAATCTATTTTCCTGCAAACACCAAATTTTCCTAACATTTCTTACGTGCTCGATGTAACTTCATCTTGTTGAAACCAAATTTATGCACTAGATATATCGAAAACAAGAAAAATAGAGCAGACAAAAGTTCGAACCGCACAAAATTTATTAAGGTTTTTCTTCTGAATTTCTCTTCAAAGAACTTTTTCTCCATCCATAAGGTCTGTTTAGCTAGTTGCTTCATCACAGAATGAAATATTCATGATTTCCACTTTCGGTGTTCTTCTCTTAGATAAATTTTTGGCAATTTCTGCTAACGGTGGATTCGGTCAGTAAAAAATGGATTAAAATGTTGACGCTTATTTAGACGGAATTTCGCCAACTTCGAATTTAAACGCCCTCAGAAGTATTCTGGAGTTTTATTTTTATTTGTTCATTTTCAGCCCAATACGCACAATATTGCGATATTTTTCATGTGACACAATCACATGATTCTGTTTCCATAATTATGTTTGCTGTGTTCTCTTTCGTTCCACTTTTCTATAATGAAACTATATTGGTGTTTTCTTTCCTGTGATGGAAAGAAATTACAACTTTCATTAGGATCATATTTGGGGTAAATGTCAGACTTGAAGAGTCGCAATTTTGAAACGGTTCTACAAGTCTACAACAGTCAAAAAATATAGTAATGTACAGAGTGTATTGAGAGCTTTCCAATAATGTATCGCACGACCTAAATTGTCACTAAAAAAAATTTCGATAATACACACACCACAAATATTGTCTCATCATCTGGTATTCTGAATTCTACAATCGATTAAGCAGCTCGATCGCTGTTTCTTTGTCAACATGTGTTTTTGGACATATGAGGGGAAAAAAATCTTATCTATGTAGTAACATTTGTTTCCATATGATCTCAAACACGTCTGAAACAAGAATGAGTTTATTTGACTATCAGTATTCATTCAATTTCTCTTCAGTTTTCACGCTAAATTAATGCAAGTTTTCTGTGTGCCTTGTTGATTTTCAAATCTTTGAATTTATTGTAACGACTGCTGCACGTCCTGGACGCTATTTGAATGATCATGATGTGATAAGAATTGTAATACTTCTAGAGGAGGAGCGAAGCCAACGTTACGTGGTTAACTTGTGGAATTTATTTATTTATTTATTTAAATAACCGACTTGGTTTTATACATTCGATCTGAAGAAGCATTCGTCTAAAGAAGCTACGGTGTAGTGAAACGCGTTACGAATCGCAATTATTAAGTAAAATTCCTTAAAACACAGTCCTTGTTTGTTTTTTATTATTATTTATTTAAGTACAATATAAGGAATGTTCACAGCTGAAGCCAAAATGACATTCATTAGATAAATATTAGTTACATAGAATCTAGTACTCTAAAAAAAAATATTATATAAGACATTAATAGTGAGTTGTATTCACAGAAAGAATGAAAAAGTAATACAAAATGAATATTACAAAACGAACGATTGAATGAATGTTAACCAAAGCACTATTTCAAGAGCAATTAATCGGTACCACGAAACAGGGGAATATGGAAGAAGAACCGGTCAGGGAAGAAATCGGATAACAACACCAGTTGATGATCGCTGGCTTCGTTTAACTTCACTTAGAGTTGGGCACTGGACGGCTGGAATGCTACAAAATGAACTTGCACTTTCCAGAATTGTGCATATTTCATTGCAAGCTGTTAGGAACAGGCTCAGAAAAGACGATATCAGACCAAGGGTGACTTCTACCGGCCCGAGGTTCACCAGAGAGCATAGAGTTGCAAGACTTCAGTTTGCGAGGGAACATGCAGATTGGGGTATTTCAGAATAGTCGAATGTTCTCTTTTCCAAGAAGTCCAGGTTCAGTCTAGTATCAAATAATAGACGCAGGCCTGTATACAGACGATCTGGGGAACGGTATCAGCAATGCAATATCTGGCAAACCCAAAAATTTGGACGGGCTCAGTAATGGTGTGGGGAGGCATTTCTTTCCATGGTCGAACTGCGTTAGTCCTAGTGAATAATGGAAGAATGAGAGCGGTCAGATACATCGCAGAAATATTGTACCCTTTGGCCCATTGATTGGCGAAAACATTTATATGCATGATAATGCTCGGCGTCATGCAGCTAGAGTAGTTACAGAATTTCTGAAAATGCCGAAATTGATATTTTAAGATGACCAGCCAGAAGTCCCGACTTGAACCTCATAAAACATGTTTGGGACAACATGGGGTGGCAAATTTAGCAACGTAGGATGCCTTGTAGAGTACTCCAACAACTAGAGAATCTGCTTCTTGAAATTTGGAACTCAGTGACTCAAGAGTACATCCAAAATTTATTTGAGAGGCTTCCGAAACGTATACTGGCAGTAATTAGGGCCCTAGGAAGAAACACTTGATTTTGAAAATGATCAGTTACCATGCGATGCTAGTTGATTGGTCTCTTCACGAATGTTTGAAGATGGTAGAATTTTTTAATTTTTCATTAACGCGAAAATTGTTGATATTTTCCATCATGAATATAATGACTTGGCAATAGAACGGCCACATATCCACAATAAGAATACATGATTGTCCATAGTAACTAAGGCTAAATAGTTTTTATAAAGACATTATTTCAAGTATTGATTTATGCTGTGCGATTTCCAAGTCATTATATTTGTTATGGAAATGAAGATGTCTAGTTTTGTTATGGTACTCACTCTCGTTACATGTCCTTAATCTCTTTATAACATTAAGACAAGAATTAAAGCAAATATTCAAGAATTGGTATAGGATATCTACGCTAAAGGGCGCATTAGAAGTACCTGGGGAACTGATTTCTTTATCAATTTCAGATTTTGGGGTATATGGATACTGATCTACAATTCGTAATTGTTTTCAGAGAGGTACCAATTTCTGCAGATTTTTTATGAATTCGCTAATGAAATTAAAACGAGCCATCGTAGCTATACGGAAACCTAATACCAATCAATACTAATTTGAAATACGGTTCTGATAACGTGAATAGAAAATAGTTACTCGTTTTAGAAACGAACTTTCTTCTGACAATAAAGTTTTATTGAATTGACAAATGATTTTTGAGTACTCTGTATGTAGAAGAGCTTCGGAAATTACGCTGCCCTAAGAATAACACTTTCTCGTCAAACTAGAAACAGTTATAATCCTACTCAAAGCTGAGTCAATTTTGATGACCCAAAAACTTAAACTATAAATCCAAAAATTTAGATGAAAAAATTATAGCTCAATGATGCTCAATTTAAGATAGGACAAAGCTTGAAAAAAATCCGTGAAAAAGGATGCATAAAAAAAGTTGAGAAGTACACCATGCAATTCGAAATAGCAAAGATCTCTCAATATCCAGTATAACCGAATGTGGCATCGCTCTGAAAATACTTACAAATTGTATTTCTCTCGTTCCCCAGATACTTTCAAAGGGCCCTTCAGCGCGACACCATCTATTTAGAACGGTTTATTGGTAAAGTATCTAATTTCCATTTCAGTATTGGTTAAAATCGTAATGAATCACTGCACCTTTTTTTCGAATATGATGGAAACGACTGAATTTTGTATTTCTCATTGTATCCACATTGAAACTGAAAAAGGACCGATAAAAATTACTCACAGTTTTTTATTCTCCATACCGATAGTGAATCTATTCCAATTCAATTTATTCTATTACAACCATCCACTCTATCTTATCTAGCATACCTTGTCTGAAAGCTTGATTCTGAGGTATCCATAATCGAGATATTATATCACATTCCTACAAGAAACATTAACACCAGTACCAATTAACATCATTTGAATTCTTGCATTCACGAAAAAAAATTTTCTGCATTATATTACTTCGGGAAAAAAAGTGCCCCCAGATTATGTAGTGCGATTGTCGTACGGTCATTATAAATATTTGTAAGCAACTAACTGAATAACAATTTGTGAGAAATTTGTTGAATAGATGCTTCCATAAAATATAGGGTAGGCAAGAAGAAACCGGAAATTCCGTTATAACTTTCGCAATTTTAGAGCTAGATCATTCATTCTTGCTTCATTTGAAAGTCAAAGGACTAACTTTTTCAGAAATAAAATTTCAAATTTCACTTCCGGTGAAATTCAATATGAGAAAATGAGCAATATTTCAAAATCGCTGGAGCGCTTTTTTTTCACTAAAAAATTATAATGGCGTATTCAGTCGATAATTCAGTCTTTTCTGATTAATTTGACATTTTGATCTTAAAAATATTCCAAGAACTGGTAAAAAAGTAGAGTGAATTTTTTTTTTCATACTGATTTTCAGCTGAAATCGAAATATTTTGTTCACCTCATAATGTTGGCAATCCTGAAGTTGTTGTGTTTTTCAAGAATAATCTAGGAAGACAAAGAACCTTTTTTTACTAAAACCAACCTAAAATTTGATTTCCGTTCCAATTGAAATGGCCTACTTCCTCAAATATTTATAATTTTCCCCGCGCATTAAAAATTTTTCGCGGTCGTAATGAATCAACGACGCATTTAAATCACTATATTGCACCTTTCCCATCATTTTGAGGGGTCGAAGTCAAATATTGATTCAGAATTGTGCCAATTATTGTCAATAATGTTTCTCTTTTCCACCATCATATGCACCTCCCGTTGTGAAACCTCCAAACATAGACTGCATGCATTAACTCTATGATAATCAAAGAAAAATGAAATGTCATCGAGTTTTAGACGTCTTGTTTCAACTCGAATTTTATCTTGGTGTTGCTTGTTTTGACGTTTGAAATTGTTAACAATGGTTTTAACGAATGAAAATAAGCGTTTCATTGAATGTTTATTTGTGCGTGGCTATACTGCTAGGCAAATATGAGGCCAATTTCTAGCCCTAATTACAAAAATAGTACAATCTATGATCTTAAGGAAAAATTTCGGACAACAGGGTCATTACGAAGAAGACTGGTGCAGCTAGAACTGTTAGAACACAGGTACTCGCCTTTTTCACAATCTGTTTCAAGCATCGTCTTCACATTTTTGTATTACAAACTCAATTGACAAATTCAGGATAACATTCAGCGAATTTCTGCATTAGCAGTCAGTCCTATCAGAACTACAGGAACCAGCTTGACTGTTTCCAAATGTCTCAGAGATGGCAAATCTCAAAAACCTCTGTGAGAAGAATAAGACACGATTTGGGTCTCAAGTATTTTCGGAGGCATAATAATAATAGATTTGAGTTATGCAGAAATTTATTGAATAAATTTAGAACACGTAGACAAATTGAAAATATCTGGTTCACAGACGAAAAATTTTCACTTTTATCCAAACCAAAAACAGCCAGAATTACAGAATTTGTGTTCCGACGAATGAAATCAAGAGGAATGTGTCCTTTGTTTACAGAGGAAAGACAGAAATTTTCCAGGCATTTAATGGTCTCTGCCGGTATTTCGAGGAACTTCAAATCAAATATCATTTTTATAGAACAAGGCATTAGGTTAGATTCATTATTATCATTATTAATTATTAATAATTATCGTCACATAATTCTCGATCATATGTTACCAACTATTGAGGAGTTAACTTTTCAGTCCACTTTCATACAGGTGAATGATTGCTGCTTTTTGGATAATATGAATAGGTACAGTTGCCACCAGCTGAAAATGAACAGTTGAGAAATTGAGTAGCTTTTTGGATGATTTTTATTGGTTCAAATCTTCTTTGGAATTCTACAATTTTTTCCACATTCGTCTGACAACGTTTATCGAATAAATGAACAACCAGTACTTACTCTCAAGTGGCCGTCAGTATACAGGGTGTCCCAAGTTAGATGTATCTAAATGAAATCTATTTCAATTAATTTTAGGATGGAGCCAGATGTCATACCAGTCACTATACTATGGATTATCTGAGACAACGCGTAGACGATATCATCGAACCAGAACAATGAAGCCCAAATAGTCCCGATCTTAATCTGTGCGACTATTTTCTGTGGGGTCATTTGGAAGAAAACGAACTAGACTACCAGCGTTGCGTTATCGTAAACATAAATAATCATTATTAACTTTGTGAACAATATATCATTTAAATACTCATTTAAACGCAGAAAATGATGTGAATCATATCATTACATAATATTTTATTGAAATAATCTATCTGAAATATATTGAAAACGAGCGTGAATATGCGAACTGAAAGAAAAAAGATTGAGTCATGGAAATCGAAGAAAATTTCAGGATGTTTCAATGTTTTCTTAGAATGCTTGTTAGAACCAATTTTATTCCACTCCAGAATTTCAAAAATATCCTTGAGTGAACACAAACGACGGCCCTGCATATTTATGACCATGTACTTCAAGGCAATGTTTACGCGAAATGCGACGCGCTCGCACAAATCAAACAAATTAAAATGACGGACACCCTACTTTTCCCTTCGTCCTCTTGATCATTTTTTCTTGTAGATAAATGGGAATTCGCTTCAGTCTATAGTCTAATTAGCTTCTATTCAGAGGTCATTAGCTAATGATAGATGGAGCCCAATTTGGAGTAATTATGACCAATTGGTAAACATACTTACGGAGCCCTTGAATGAGGATTATTTTCATTGACGCCAGCTAGACTATCATATGCCGCTAATTCAGATGCCATAATACTTTTGATATAATCGTCGAACGTTCAATATGATTTTTAATGACAATTCAAAACGAGAATTATGGAAACTACTCAACCATGTTATATATGGGGTATATCTTTCATATTTTGTATATGGAGCTGGGATAAAAGAGTAAATAGCTTTCAAAGATTATTTGTTTTCCGAAGTATTATCCACTAAAATTAACGCACTTTTTCCTCCTATTTTGGGAACAGTTCTTTCACTCACTTGTAGGTATATCCAGCGTTCTGAATTTTTTGATGCATCGAGCGCTTTTTTTGACACTTGGTATTTTACGACGTCCTTTCTTATTTTCGAAAAGGTGAGGAAATTGTGAATCGTAATTTATGCAAGTCTGATAGTCGCGGCTACGTGACCCGCTTCAAATATTAATGTCGCAACCATCTCTTTGGAAAAATTTCGACAACGTATGTATGTCAATCAATCCAAAATAGAAGAGTTTCTGAAGGAAAATGTGACCGTTATGTGTTATTTAGAAGGCATTACTAGATACTTGAATTGAATACAATTCTCATAATTCTTTTCTACTATGATGGTACAATTCTCTATGAAAAAAAAATAGTTCAAATTTTTTTCTTCAAGATCATCTGTCTGAAAGTGACAGCAGATTTTGGAAAACATGTTTATTTCGAAATCTATTAATTTCACGAAAACGTCTTTCTGTAGTTCAAACTGTGCTATATTTACAGAAAGTGATGAACTACGAGACGTAACTTCACAAGAAATATGACGAAAAAAGATAGTGAATCAATTAAATAAAAGATGAATCGATAAATCCATTTAACACTTACAACCCTACAATTCCTAATTTTCTTCTATAGGTTGTAGGTTTCCTTTTATTTAGATAATGATGAATATTGGGGATCCATTAGAAAAAAATTCTATCTTTCCTAGAGGTTACCACATTTGTGTTTTGTGTTACGTATTTCAGAAAACTATCTATAGGGCCGTTATCACTTTATTGGACTCTCTGTTCGATTTTGTCCATCTTGGATTCGAGAGTTATAAAACATCGCGAAAGTGTTCTCGGTTTCATATATATATATATATATATATATATATATATATATATATATATATATATATATATATATATATATATATATATATATATATACATATACATTACACTCGTATTGAAAATTGTGATTTGATGACTTGTGAGGATCAAATTAATGATTCTGAATATCACTGAATTCTAATTCTAAAAATTGACTTATGTCATATAAGCTGGCTTTACACTTGAACATAATCACAGCCGCTATTTGGAGGGTGATATTTGAGCGATATATATTAACCCTACATTTTTTACTCTCGGACTATTGGACAATAAACCTAAACCACTTAGGGAGAGGGGAACACTACGAATCACGAACGCGAATGCTACAACCATCTACACTTATTTCGCTACCTTCACGGACCTACAATTAGTAGTAGTAATTTCAATAGTTAACAAATGTACTTATTAATCCAAACCCAATATCATCTATCAAACAATCAAATGAGAATCAAACAAGTTTTATTGAATCGGATTGAATTGAAACAAAAGTTTTTCGGCTACGTTCGTTTCTCCATCTAATGGCTATATGGAATAATACTTTCTCCTACAAGATCGATGAATTTTTGGTTACCAAGCAACATATTGGAAAGAGAAGCGGAAATTACGAAGGCACGTTGTAATGTTGCTCTCTAACTTCAGCTACCTTTCCTGATTCAACGTTGATGTCGCCAAATAACATACAACGATATTGCATGGCTTGGAATTTGTCGACCAATATATAATCGATGAAAATTTCACAGAATCATATACACAACATTTAGAGAGATGAAAACCGATTATTTCTCGTTTTCGCTGCTCATAGAAACATGAATTGTAAAATACATAATAACCTACTTCAGTAATATCATTTTATATGTCATGGTTATATTCGATTTTATTTCAAGATCACTGATGAATGTAATATTAACGATAACGGTAATAGAAACTACATTTACTAAAATATGTATTTTCATGCATAAATCCATGGATACTTATATTGGGAATGCCATTTTAAATTTCGTAACTTGAGTAGTAATATAAATATACTGGCATCATCCTAAGTCAAGAACGGATTATATGTAAATTACATGTTTTCACCGAATTTGAATAAGGATTCATATTTCACGGTATTGTAACATATTTTCGTCAGTCACCTAGATCCCATAGAACATGTTTCTTCCAAAGGTTGTGAATCAAACAATTGTAAGTCCAGGAACCTACATTATCCATTACCTAATCTTCAGAAGAGCTAAACGGTGGGAGAACCTTTAGGACGATTGTATCGTAATGAATGGAATGAATGTTATACTATAATTCGATTACCTACCATACATTTTCCTTCAACTCAAAAGACTTGATATGTGGTAATAGATTAGTGGCATATCTAAGGTTTTCTAATTTTCCCCACAAGTATTTCGAATCATTCAGTATTCAAATCGAGTAGTGTGAAGACAGCTTGAAAATGCCGAAAATGAAGTTCAACGCGAAGTGGATCGAACCATATCAGAGATGACCATGAATGGAGAAAGAGTTTATTTTTCAAAGCATGTTCGAAATTCGTAAGTACAGCGTTTTCAAAAGAATATTTTTCATTCATTCCCCTATATAACTAGGGTAAAAGGGAAATCTTCATTAACTCTGTTCTTTCGTTGTTTGTTTTCCATAAGTGTGGAAGTGAAAAACACTTTTATTGCAACGGTCAGCTTTCAATCGTTGCCTAGTGTATTGGAATATTTAAGAACTAAAAGGAATATCCGGTAAAATTTTTGTAGTTGATGAAAAAGCTTTCAAATTATTTGAATTCATTGTTTCGGATTAAAGCTGATACCAAATTTCACGTTGACCAGCATGTCAGAATAGCCAAGCATGTTTCGAGTATTGCAAGATTAATGAACGGAAGAAAAGGGCAGAAATCTCTCAAACAGTTTGGAATAAGAAACAGTGCAATCAAGATTTCTGTAGTTGCTTCAAATATTTGATTGAAAAAATTGAATAACAATAATTTTGAGTCTTTCTTTGAAAAATATTGTAAATTCAATATCCTGGACAAAAACAACATTGAGAAAAACAACTGTCGAAAGTATTCCAACAATGAAATAAGTAGATATGCTAGGAGGGTGCTAGATCGCATGCCATCCGGTTCTGTTTGAAGAGGGCAATAGGGAGGGTCGTCCGTGGCCTTGAGTTGACCTTTTCAAGAAGTGAAAAGAAGAAGAAGAGTTGTCGACAATGATCAGAAGGGGTTGTTGAAGAAGAGCGGAGGGGGGTGTGACGTAATAGGTGTCACGTGACCAGGGGTTACCTGTGGCAGGTGTGTAGGAAGAGGGTTGGGAGTTGATTTTTTCTGGTGTGAGTGGGGGTGGCTATCGTTACGTGGGAATGCGCATGCGCATATAGGACTGGGCTGGATGGGGGGTTGGGCTGGTTAAGTTAGAAAAAGGGCTATGATAGACCTGGGAATTGAACCTACTACTATGAGGAAATACATATTTACACTGCAAGACTTTAATGAATTAGTCTATCATAACTCTTTATTTCTATGCTAGGATGCGTGTTATAATTGCGGCGTATATATTTTATTGTTGTGAAAGAAAAGCAATTGAAAAATTCGACTTGTCTATGCAAGTTACATAAATAAATAATGATAATCTTATAGATAACGTGAATAAGGAAGAATGCGCTGACGTAAGTTCAATTAATTTTAATTGGTTTGTTGATATCGGCGAAATAATGAAAGAACTGCTCAAAATAGTCTAAGGAACAGTACAAATATTAAGCGTAGGTCATACACTTCGCATTAACTACTTTACATGGTATAATTAATACATCTTTCTAGTTACTGAAAATTTGAAAAATACAAAACGAGAATTTATTCCGTGAAATAAAGAAAATAAACAATCGCATACCAGATGAGAATTTCTCGATTCAAACAAAAAAGGTTTCTCATGATTCTTTTCCAAGAAAACTCAAACTAATATCTTGTATGACCACCACAAGCATAAATAACAGCAGGACATCGTTCTGGCATGCTCAGGATGCAGTTATCAATTGGGGTTCCGGTCGGGAGACTGTAGTGGCCATTATAAAATATTGATATTCTCCCTTTGAAATCATTCTTGTACTGAGTTTGCATGGTGTGGAGGGGCGTTGTCATGCATATATAAAAAATTTGGTCCAGCCGTATTTCGAAATAGTAAAACTACAGGTTGGAGAATATTATCAATGTAGATTTGTTGATCCATTTTTCTTTGAAGGCAAATGAGGTCTGTTTTATCATGCAATGCGATTCCACTCCATACCAATACAAATCCGCCTTTGTGACTGTGTACTTCCTGGAAGTGCTTGAGCCTTTCAATGGACCCTTGGACGCCATACCCTTATCCTTCTACTGTACGGGTGAATCCCGAACCGAGACTCATCGGTGAATAAAACGTTGGCCAATCCTGGTTCACCCCAAACAACATGCTCCTGTGCCTATGCTAGTCGGGCTGCACGATTGAGAAATCTTAGTGGAGGGACACTGATTGGTCGATGAGAATGAAGACCAGCTTCACGAAGACAATTTCGACAGTTTGGTCAGGCTACTCCATGTGTGTCTTGGAAATTTCTAGAAATTTCACGAGCTGTGATTGAAGCGTTCCGTCTGGCTTGAAGCACAATAAATCTATCTTGGGCATGTGAAGTTTTTTTTCTAGGACCTGTGTGTCTTTCCTTCACATCATCAGTATCCAGATACCGTCTCCATAACCGACTTATAACACTTTTTGACACCGCAAATTCTCCCGCTACTCGGCTCTGAGAACTACCACCTTCAAACATATCCACTGGACGTAATTTTTCATCTCGCGTTGAATATCTACGTTGCATTATTTTCTAATAACCTTACTCACAAGAATTCAGTAGCACTCAAAGGAAATAACGAAATGAAATGAATTTTTGAAGAATAAGAAATATCGCAAATACGTAAACGATGATTTCTACTAAATATATTATTAAATGCTCGACGCGTTTCGATACACAGTATCTTTATCAAGAGCGAATGAATACTACAAATATATCTTACTAACAAATTTTATATATACTAAAGAGGCAATCCACTCAGAGCTATCCGTACTTGAACTAATGTTTAGGAAGTAAATTTAATAAGGGTGAGTTATCTATGTCTACCTGATGATTAAGAATTTCCGGTGAATACCTAAATCTGTTAATTTCAAGTGCTTCCAGAAGGTTCAATTCACTTCCTTATTGAATTTATTAGTAGGATATAACTGAATAATTAGAATCATTAATCAAATCTAATGTTTTGGAAATATAATCTTGTTCATTTATCGCTATAACTGTATTGCCCTTATCTGATTTTGTGAAAATAATGTCATTCGATGTTGATTTAACTTTTATATTTATGATTAATATGTGAGCTCTAATTGGTCTATTAATCTTCATTAGGTGTTTTTTCTTATTCACAGACGCAGATTGGTGTTTCAGGGAGCTATTGTTTTCAACATTTCTGAGGCAAATTTCAGTATCTATTGCTAATTGTTCAAAATTCGATGTATAATGTTTAGGATAAATATTGTTTTTGAATCCTTTTTCCAATAACGCCGTCTCATCAATGCTGAAATTGGTTTCGGTTAAATTTATGAATCTTTGGAAAAATTGATGATTTGACAAGTTGGTGTTAATTTCTTTAATTTTAGGTTTATTTTCAATGAGGTTATTAAGTTTCATCGATTGAGTTTCATATTCACTCTGGATAATTTTATTGACTTTTCTCTGATTTCCCGGTCTAAAATATCGAATTCAATTTTGAGTAATCTTAGGGGAAGCTCTGAATGAATTACCTTAACATAAGTATAACAAATATCCCTTTTGTTATATTGGATTCTTCTATCTTCTTTCATCCACGACAGCTTTCCTTTCAATGCTCCTTTGATGCCTGCTGCACTGGTGTTCTTTGTTTTCAGGTTGATGTATTTAGGGATCACTTCGTTTTTCAAACACATAGTTATGCACCAAATGTTTTGCAAATGTATTGCTCTACGGAGAAGTAATTTGTAGTACCATAAAGCCAAAAACCTAAAGTCAGCTTTCTTCAAAAATTCAATTGACGAGGCTTTTACGTGATAGAAATCCATTCTCACAAATACAAGTAAACGATGATTTCTACTAAAATGTATTATTAAATGCTCGACGCGTTTCGATGCACAGTATCTTCATCAATGATGAATACTACAAATATATCTTACTAACAAATTTTTATATATACTGAAGAGGCAATCCACTCAGAGCTATCCGTACTTGAACTAATATTTAGGAAATAAATTTAATAAGAGTGAGTTATTTATGTCTACCTGATCATTAAGAATTTCCAGTGAATACCTAAATCTGTTAATTTCAAGTGCTTCCAGAAGGTTGAGTTTTATACCTCTATTCTCAGAATGTAGGATTTTGAATTCTGAATTGAGAGAGTGACCATTTTCCTTAAGATGATTTGAATAATTTGAATCGGTTTTTCCATTGATGAAACTTAGTTTATGTTCATAGATTATAACATTAAAATTTCTTTCTGTTCTAAATATATTTTGGTTGATTAAATGATATAAAAAATTTATAGATTCTTAAATTCTAAACCATTTGGATGTTCAATAAGGAAAATCCTTAAATTAGTTTTACCACAATTTGATGGACCAACTATTGAACACCTCATTGATTCAGGAAATAACTGTCCATGCTTAGATTTTTTTATTGATTATGAATTATGATTTTGTACTTTAAATTTTGTATTCTGTGGAATCAAGTTCATGCTTTAAATGTTCGGTATAATTAGTATAACTGCTAGTTACTATCTAATAGTTAGTTACTATATAATTGTGGACTTGGTAGAAAGTACAAGAACGATTAGAACGTGGTGATAGTCCTAAAAATAATTTGAACTCTGCTTGTTTAGTTCATGACCTTGCTTTCTCGAATTCAGCCGATATACAAAAACGATATGAAACCGATAAGATTTTAATTGAGCAAGCTATACAACAATTTAAGTCATCAGATGCTGAGTTTAGTGAAAAGTTAGCTGTGTAGCAGGTATAATGAAGACAAAAGTAAAATTGGGTATGAGATATGAAAAAAGTGATGAATTATCCATGAAGAAGTCAATTATGGAACGAATTAGACAGAATATTGTGAAAATTTTAACTGATATTGATAATGCAATGGAAATTGAAAAGCCAACTGTTAGTACAAGAAAAAGACTTATCCTCCTCGACCTTCCAGAAAACAACAGCAGAAAAATATGAATCTAGATGAAGATTCAGATAACACAGACAATTTTAAAGAGGTGGAAACTGAAAATTCAACTGTAAGTCCAAGAAAAAACACTTGTCCTCCTCGACCTTCCAAAAAACAACAGCAGAAAAAAGAATGAGATGAATATTCAGATAGAACAGACAATTTTAATGAAGAAATAATAAAATGGAAAACTAAACTCAATCAGAATAAAATGAAGAGAGTAAAAGAGAATTATTCTATGGTGATATTGTAGATGATTCAGAAAGAATTAGAATGGAAGATGAGAACGATAAAATTAATAACCAAAGAGAAAAAGCAAACTGCCTTTTGACGCTGCAATAAATTTTAAAACACGAAAGTAGATGATTTTACTAATGATACAGATGCTGAAAATAATATGGATGGTTTTGATCCTGATCAAACTTTAAAACGTGAATCAAACTACAATGATGACTCAAATGATGAACTTATTAATGAAAAGGACGATTCTGAAATGTTTATCGTCTCAATATTCATTATCAAATGGATTGTTTCAGAATGAAATATTCAGTTGATTTATATTTCCTGTTTGAAGAAAGTAGCTCTGATATAAAAGAAAATAAATGGCAGTAAAGAAGGAAAATATTAAAACCAAAATTTCATCGTAGAAAAGGAACAGTAAAATTACAAACAGTTATGAAAGCTGTTAGGCAGAATATCAAGAAATATAATCCGAAATCTCTGAATGTTTCTGCTTCATTAGCATACAAAGTAGTTCAGAAATATAAGAATTAAAAATTACGACATCAACGTATTATTCGAATTCCTAGATCTGGAGGATTTTTATCGTTGCTATCGATTTTTGCTGGATTAAGTGCTCTTGGAGCTTAAACTGGATGTGTAAGTAAAGTTGTACAAACAGTAAATCAAGCTATAGATGCTAGACGACAACTTAAGGAAGCACAAAGACAATGAAATTATGGAACCTATAGCTATTGGTGAAGGTCTTTATTTAGCACCGCATATAAGGGGATTAGGTCTATTTTCAATCGATCAAGAGGCACAAAAGCATTGGACTTAGAATTACCAAATAGGGCATTAAATCATAGAGATTTAAAAATATTTTCAGAGAATGAAAATACCTTTTTTCCGATGAGTTTTATGAATGATACCTTACATGCGAAAATTTATAGAAAACATGAAATTGGTATAATTGATCTACAAAATTCAACCTTTAGAGGATCACATTGGGTTGCTTATAAAAAAATGGATCACAAGTGTTCAATTTTGATAGTTGTGGAGATTAAGCACCTACCAAGGAAAATCCTTTGTATTTTCAATCGAATGGTCATACAATTATTTATTATAATTATAAAAAATTACCAAATTTGAGAGAATACAGTTTCAATTGTGGACATTTATGTATTAATTTTTTAAAATACATTGATGATATTCTACTCTCGTTTTAATACTCACTGAGAAGTTGTATTATGAAGAAGATTCCAGACGAAATGTCATATAAATTTTAATTAAATCAAAATCTTCTATTTTGTCCGCTAATATATATCCGCCATTTACGTTTCTCGGATTAATAGATTAAGTGCGTTTTTATGCGATTCCTAATGTAGATTCAGGTAATAATGAATTTACATTAAATGAAGAAACTATTTTCTTATCTGAAGATCTCTATGAAGTGAGTAATAATTTTTTCAATTGAATATTATATAATATGAAAAGACGTTAATAAAAAAAGTATTGTTACATTTAATATTAATGAGAATACTTTAAAATGTGAAATAAAAGCAAATAAAGAAATTGATTTCATATGAAATAAGAATATAAAATAATTACTTAGTATTTCTCCAAGAAAATTAGAAGCTTTCACAAAAATCAATTTGATTATACTGTGATATATGTAAACTTAATGTTATCAATATTGAATGTAATTTAGTTATGAATCCTCTCTAATGATAAAGGACAAAAGCACATATTGCATGCTTTTCATCCCAATGTTTTACCTGATACAAACATTATTGAAATTCCTACCAATGTAATTTATCTACCAATCAATACTCATCAAATTGATGAAATTGTTCAAAATAGAACAGATCAAGATGCAAACCTAATTAATAATAAAGAAGAACTCATACCAACAAGACTTCAATTGAAGACTCTCTGAATTATGGTATTTTTATACAATATAAATTCTGGATATAAAAGTTGTGAAAGTCAGAATAGGTTAAGTTCTAAAAGAGTTTGAAAGTGTTAACAAGCGAAAACGAAAAATTTCTTCGCACGCTCAGATTTGAGTTAATATAAGTACGAAGCCAATTGTTTCATTCTTTTTCAAGATAATAACAAATTTAAAAGAATTAAGACTAAGCTTATTCTGATCATGTAAGGTAGTTTTCAATAAAAGTGAAGAAAATGAACCTAAGGATAAGTGAAATTGTTTTCATGGATGATTCTACTGTTAATTATGAATATTATACATATCAACCATATTCATTAACTACTTATAACTATTGTGACGAAATTCATATGCCAATTAATACGTCTGATGTGTGTACCCTACCTTCTCGGAATTACCTATGAAGGAAAATTGTTAAAATATGATGGAAAAACAGTTAGTTATAGTTTAAAATTTGTTAAAAATGCATTAGCATTTTTATTCGACGAGATTCGATACGTTATTGGATCTATCGATATTGATAAGGTGAGAAATGTGGGAATTACTTCAATCACTCATTAAAAATAATGAAATTTGTGTTTCAGTCTGATATATAATTCTTATATATCATTCGTTTTGGAAAGTAGCGTTGATGGTATACCCGCTATGATGCTGCTTAGAGTTGACTGATACTTTGATGTTTTCATATCACGATATTTATATAGGCTGCAGTGAAATAAAAATACATAATATATGCATATTTGACTAATTAAAATTATCTTCAATTTCAAAACAGATATGTCATAACACATCCGCATAGTTCTTTTCATTCATTATTTCATTTTTATTATTTTCATTCAATTAATTCAATCTTCTTCGTTATAAATTACAGTGAGAAGATCAGGGATTAATCGATTCATCCATGATTTAAAACAAATTAATTTATCATAACTTTATAGTTGCAAATTTTTATTGAATTAAATTTATCTAGTGTGCTATAAATTATATTGAGCAATATCAAAGGTCAATCCAGTAATCTATAAATTCGAAAACAAACTGATTCATTCAATTGATGTTAACTCGCGTGTTAAATAACATTAGTATGCCTATACCAGTAATATTTATTAGTCCTCAATGTAAGAGGGAAACCGATATGATAAATATGCCTTGTTGTTATTCAAGTTATCATAAAGATATAAATCAAATACCTTCCAGTTATCGGAGCAAATCGAAATAAGTGACTTTGCAAATTTATGATGGATTCCTTAATTTTTATCGCATATATTATGATGTTGATAACCTTGTGAACTTGGGTATAAATATATTTTACTCATTTATCAAATGAGTTCATATGATGAGTGCAGAAACAATCGAACACATTTACGATGATATTGTATCCTGTATCCAGACTGAATGAGGTGAGTAAATTACTTAAAACTCCACATGAATTTTCAAAATGGAATAAAACTATTAACTGATCTATTTTCAGACTGTAAAATATATGAGAGATAAAAATCATTTAAATAGTTTATTACATCTTGGAGCCCTTTTGAGTCAACTTAAATTTTATAAAATGTCATTCAGTGAATCTGAAAAACGATTTTAAAAATAGGTAGAAAAAATTAATTCAAGATGGGAAGAAATTAAAACCTGTTTCGAAAGTAGAACAAAGAGGGGATATATTTTGAATCACACATAAAAAGATCCTGAAATTTTTTCAAAGAAGATTTCATCAATTTTAAAAATAATATTATATTTTATGCTAAATTCATTAAACCCAATCATTAGAAATAGATATTGAACATTTCGTAACAAAATATAAGATTATTTCTCAAGCAACTGATTTGACAGAACGGTACAGGATTTTGCTATTGGTGAACTACTTTTGAAGCTTTCTGAATTTTCAGACAAAGATAATGGTTTGGGTATTTCGGAAATTCTATTTTAAAAGTAAATATGGATAAATATAATCCTTTACGTGTTGGAAAAAATACTTTTATAGAGTAACCTGAATTTATTCAAACTGAAAAACCCGTTCTTAATATTAAAATTAATGATGAATATTGCTTCCTTCATTGTATAATGACTCATAAATTTCCATGCAATTAAAATTCAACACGACTTTCTTCGTACTCTCATTTCAGTAATTATTTAAAATATGATGGAATTAGCTTTCCTATCCAACTCAAACATATTCCAAAATTTGAAATTCAAAATAATATTAGTATTCATGTCTTTTAACAAGAAGAAGAAAACATTGTACCTTTATATTCAGGTTAATTTAATTTCAATGAAAAAAAATTATTTGTCGATGATAATAAACGATAAATTTATCAATAAACCAGATATGGAAAATGATAATTCAGATGAAAGTTAAAATTTATCTAAATTAGTTAGTCATCAAATATCAAAGGAACATTATGAGCATTGGGTTTGCGATCGTTGTCTTAATCATTTTCGATTTCGACATAGGTAAGAAAAACATTACACAAACTGCGAAAAAATTAACAAGACTGAAATTAATATGCCTACCCTACAAATGAAAATAATATATTAAAATTTTCTAATTTCAAAAATCTACTAGATTTTCCTTTCGTAATATATGCAGATATTGAAAGTTTGCTCTTAGATTATCAAGATGATGATGTAACTGAGGCATTATGTAAGTATCAAAACATAAAGCTTTTAGTATAGCATATTATTTGAAATGGTCCTTTAATGTTTTCTCTCGAAATTCTCTTCATATACAGGGATGATTGTGATGTATGGTTTATTGAGAATTAGAAAAATTGCACTCAATTTTGATGAGCAACTAGTTTAGTTAGTATTTGTAGAAAAGAAATTCAATAATTCTGACTTGAAATGCTGAGACCATACTCATTGGACTGTTGAATTTCAAGGAGCTGCTCATGTATTTTGTAATCTTAAGTTACAAGAAAAACAAGAAAACCGTGCTATAAATGTTGTTTTTCATAATTTATCTGGATATGGTTCATATCAGTCACTATCAAAGAATATTCCTGGATGTATAACTTTATTACCACTGAATAAAGAACGATATATTTCGTTTCAGAAATATATTGAAAATACAAAATTCATTTCAACTTTATTGATTCATTTCGTTTTATGTCATCTTCATTAGTTTAATCAGGATCATTCCTAACATATTTACATAAAACCATTATTAAAAATGTTGTGAGACTAATTTTATTTAATTCAACAAAAAGTATTTTCCTCATGAATATTTCAATTCATGGAAAAACATGAAGAACAAAATTACCTTCTATAGAAAATTTCTTTTCTAAAATTAATTAATTTGCAAAACATTTAGTATTAAAATTTACGTGAATATGCTGAGCCTTATTTGAAAACTGATGTATTATTATTATCTGATATTTTCAAGAATTTTCGAAATATTTGCAAATCCAATTATGGTCTAGATCCATTACATTATTGTACATCGTCTGGTATCAGGGAGGAGTCTCACAATGCTCTAATCGATATGGGAATAAAACTAATACGTATATGAATCATTATAATCAATCTAAAGATGATTTCCATACTATGTATTTAGATATTAACAACATGTATGGCTGGGCTATGTGCCAATTTCTTCCTTTCGGTAGTTTTAAATGGATTGACGAAATTTACTCTCTACCTAATATTTTACATATGAATTAAAATAGCGATATTGGATTAATTTTTGAAGTAGATCTCTTATATCCTCAAAATTTATTCCATTTTCATAAGGATTTACCTCTTTGTCCTGAACAACTAGTAATAAGTGTAAACTATTAACGACTTGACTAACAAAAACGAAATATATTATTCATTTCAGTGTATTAAAACAAGCTTTCAACTGAGGAATTAAAATTGATAAAATTCATAGAAGAAGAAGAAAATATAAAACGTACGTAGTAACTAAATGGAAAAGTAGATATGGGGCAAATTATTATATTGCACAACCAGTTGTATGATCATTGATAATAATATGCTTACAATTGAAATAAATAGAATAGAAATAACTTTTAATGAACCTATTCATGTTGGTTGGTATGAGGATCTTAGATATTTCATAAAGAATATAATATGATTTTCATTAAAATTTTGTGAATTTTTTTGGAAATAATGCGAAGTTATTATACAGTGACACAGATAGATTAATTTATCATCTTTTCATGAGAAAATTTACATTATCATGAAAAGTAATTTCCATCTTTCTGATACATCAAATTTCGGTCTTCAAAATCAATATAATATACCTTTACGAAATAGCAAATTTTGAGGTCTTATGAAGGATGAAGCTGAAGAACAAATCATATCAGAATTTATAGGCTCGAAATCAAAAATGTATTCTTTTAAGATACAGACTCCTCCTAATTGTAATTTATATTTACTTTAGAAAAAATTACATTACCAAGGCGCTAATGAGCAAGATATTAAAATATTTATAGCAAATATAAGTATAACTAAAAAGCAAAAGGTTGTCCTCATTAAGAATGATAACCTTTAAGGATTATTATGTATGCTTTTCAACCATAGAGATATTTTATCAGATCAATTCATAATTAAATGGGAAAAGCATGAAGTATATACTGTTGAACAAAAAAAGCTACTCTTTCATACTATAATGATAAAAAATTGTTAATTATATTTCTACTGAAACTTATTCATATGGGTTTGAAAAATTCTGATGGAATTTTAAGTAACTTACTTAAATTTCATTATAGGAAAAGACTGGAACAATGTACTGTGGTGAATGTGAAAAATATTTCGTTTTTGTGAAAAAGCTATAAGAATCAATAATCTTGATTCTTTATCATCATTAATTGAAATCAACAAAGTTGATTTTCTATAATGTACCGAAACGATACCACCTAGTCCTGAACTTCAAATACCTATTAAGAAAAAGAGGTACTGATATTTAAAATATAAATATGTTATTTTCTTTTTCTAAGACCTATAATTTCAGTGAAACAATACTATCCAATTCAAATAAAATTCAAAGAAATATCGAGAAGAAAAATCACTATCATTTTCAAATAATTAATTTGTGATATTATAAATATTATTATTTATATAGCATATAAATGCTTATCAACAAATACAACAAACCAATTAAAATTAATTGAACTTGAATCATAGCTTTTTAGACTCAACCAGCCCACCATTTGCCCGCTCTGCCCAGCCCAGCTTGCGCATGAGCAACAAAATTATAAAAAATCACCCCCAAGTGGGGGTTACCACCACCCCCACCCCCCCACACCAAAAAAACAACCCCAAAGCCCCTACCCACCCCCTAGGAAAACACACCTGCCAAAGGTAATCCCTGGTCATTTGAAACCTATTACGTCACACCCCTCTGCACTCTTCTTCAACAACCCCTTCTGGTCATTGTCGACAATTTTTCATCTTCTTATCATCACTTCTTGGAGAATGTCAACTCAAGGTCACGGACAACCCCCGTATTGCCCTTTTCTAACAGAACCGGATGGCATGTGATCTAGCACGCTCCTAGTATATCTACTGAAGCTATAGACGAAAATCACTTTTATTTTATTGTGACTAAACAACAGATGCTTATGGAAGATACATAATTCATTTGCTCATTGGAACACTGGTAGAAAATATTCCAGGACATTCATTTCTAATAGTCTCTGAGCATCTTGAAATAGCGAATAATGTGACTGTTACAAGATTCATACATTATTCCCACGACTACGAAAGCTGGACTCCTTAGGAAACACATGAAGTGGACCCCAGAAATGAATTCCTTCATCATGCGTTCCTATTATGTATTACTATTACATGGACTTGCTTGCTATGTAAACTCTTCATCATTTTCTTAGATTCAAGTGAGTGTAGACATAAAATAGTTAGGTTTATTTGATGAAATATTTTTCTGCTGGTTTTCTTGTTCCAATGTTACAGATTTTTCTTGTCCCAAACCCTTCATTTTCACGCTTGCCTTCTGGAAATCATGGAGTGCAAGATGTTAGAAAAATTTTTAGTACTCTTCTTGTACACACGACACCAACACAACATAACTAGACAAGCTATTGCTAGTGCAATAGCGACAGGGAAACGAGTTTTTTCCACAGGTTTTACACTCGTTTATTGAATCATACGCAAGATAGTATGGTTCCCCTGTTACATTTCCTGTGCTCACACTTTAGGGGCAATCGAAGGAGGCATGATGCGAGTTTAGATGGCAGATTAAGGAACAGACATGGTCTGTTTTTTCCGCTGCTATTCTATTCTTTCGCTTTATTCGTAAAAAAATTTCCACAATCGCAGCTTATATGCGAGCAGAGAATTTCGGATCAACGACGTAGAATCGTTAAAACAGGCTACTTGCTCAAGAAACGCTGCAACCCATACGAGAAGAGGTGATAATGGAACTCAAAAGAGAAAATGATACTCATAACGGTACACCTGCCGTAGACAATGAAGTGTTACAGATAACATCAGAGCCACGGAAACGAATATTAACATGGAGCGTCCTCCTGAGTCGAATCAGCAAAACGAATTTATGTGTTTAGCAGGATCAGAGCTCAACAGAGCAATAACTGAATTCAGTGGTAGTAACCCTACCGAACAATCTAAGCTGCCCAAACTCAAGACGAACAAGAACACCGATATCATCCTAGCTAGCATAAATTCAGTGTTTGAAGAATACACTGACTAGAACGCCTTGGAGAAAATTCACACTTTGATTTACTGTGGAGCGGTAGCGGTTCTTCGACTACACTAACAACAAGTATCCACAACTTTGATTAGAGCTGAGCCAAAAAGCGTCAGAAAACTAACATGGTACAAACGACTGGAGAGGAATATTGATGATATTAGAGCTGAAATCGGTCGCCTCACAGAATTCCTGAGAAACAAAAAACCCTCAAGGCGCTTGAAATCATATATACGCAAAATTCATAGAAAAATTGGAACGAACACAAAACACCCTGATCACAAACAACACATCGACGTGTATTTGGACACTTTGAAACAGAAACTCCAAGCAGAAGCAAAAAGGCTTTCAAGATACGTCAGAAGCAAAAAGACTCTCGAGATACATTATGTGTACTGAAAGGAAACACCAAAATCAAAATTTCCTCCAAAGCGCTGCCAATTTTAATGAAGGGAAATAATAAAACTGCGGACAACAATAACAAAGCAGTACCTGACGCACAGTGCTTGACCGATTATTGGTCATCGTTATGGACGAACCCCAAAGAACACAATAAAGATGCTGAATGAATCAGGAATGAAAAACAATGCCTTGATATTGAACATATGGACTTCGAAGGTATAACGGAGGAAGAAATCGCAACAGCAGTTAAAGCGATCAGCAATTGGAAGGCCACAGGTATAGATAATATCCACAACTTCTGGTACAAGAAGTTTAATAAGCTCCATGGAGCCCTAGCGAAACAACTCACGTATGTTCTTCAACATCCCAGGAAAACACCCATTTTCCTAACACAATGCTTAACATATATGCTACCTAAGAGCAATAGAACACAAGATGCATCTCAGTATAGACCAATCATTTGTCTGCCGAAGCTCTACAAAATACTCACCTCATGTATATCTAATCGAATATACCAACACCTTGATGACAACAAAATATTAGCAGGGAAGTAGAAGGGCTGTAAAAGGAAACACTACGGGAGCAAGGAACAACTCATCATCTATTCTGTGATAATAAAACAGGCACACGGTGGGCATCGGAATAATGAAGACAACAATGACACACTGGCGCACGTCTTTGCAGGTCAACATGAACAATAAGTCAATTAAAACGGACGAGACACCAATATGTCGTGAATTTTTTCAAGAAGACTCTTTGAGTCCACTTTGGTTCTGTGTTGCTTTACTCATTTGGAATAATTATATGGACTAAGACAGAACTGGATGGTATTTGAAGGCAGACCCGAACGATGCTGCCAAAGTACAACAATCACCATCCAAAAACGTTTGTGATAAGAACAACTTTGAATCGGAAAGAAAAAGGACGAGAATTGATGGATGTTGTCAACTTACTAAATGAACAGATAAAAATCTCAGAGAATTCTTTTCTGCAATAGCTCGCACTTCTGACCTCCACAGAGTAGTATCGCTGACTGATAAGGGATATACACCTCTGAATCATGCTACCACGGATGACCTGCTGAATCTACCGTTCCTATCAGATACTGAAAAACAAGCAAAGAAGCTACCAACAAATGGTTGATGAAAGGAGAACTATTCGCGGGAACAGAAGATAACTTTATGGCCATTTAAGACCAAGTTATCGCTAAAAACAAGTATAGAAAATTTATAATTAAGGACGGAACATTATAAACAGATAAGTGTAGGAAATCTCATATAAGATTGGAAACTTGCACACAAGTACGGACTTCTTGATGCCTTCCTGCCATATTACAAGTACCAAACGGCACCTATATTGGAAAATAACTCTATCAGATTATAATACGATAGGCCTGTTACCACTGACAGAATGGTGACGAATAATAGGCCGGATATAGGTGTTTGATAAGAGAGCCAGAACAGCAATGCTGGTGGATGTCGCCATACCGATTAATAACAACGTGCTGAGCAAATTCCAGGAGAAAAAGTCCAAATACACAAACTTTGCTATTGAGATCAAGCACATGTGACACCTCGATAAAATAGGTATCGTTCCTGTCATCATTTCTTCGACTAGATTAATACGCAAAAGTTATAGTCTCAAGAAATTAGAATTACATAAGAATAACAATATAAAAATGCAAAAAGCCGTCATTCTCAATACATGTAGAATAGTGAGAGAAATTATGTCAACTATATTCTAATCGAGCCTATTCCTTTTGATTGCTAAATCTGGGAAAGGTAAATTATATCCAGCTAACAGCTGACATAATGCACGATAATAAATAATTATAATAATAATAATAAAGGTTAATTCGATTAAAATGAATTTCATACACCCATTTTAATGACGGGATCAATGTATTTCCAAATGACACATAAAACAGAAAAAAAAAAAAACGAATAAACTTCGAACGTCGAAGGGCTACAGATGTAATAATACCTAGCATACGGAGGGCTTAATGAAAAATTAGAAGTATCTTAATATAATTCATAAAATAATAATTGTCTTCATACAAAGCTACAATAAAATATAAATCTACAAAAATATCAAAATATGAAATCTACAAAATCAACTAGGGTAAGTATCGTTATAGATTGCACAACATGTACACAATATATTGCACAACTATTGATATCGCCTCTACATTCTAAATATGCACAATAATTCGAATATCTATAAATATTTCCAAAGATTAATTAAGCAATTACATCTACTGAATTCAATATAGAGTAATTTGAGAGAAATGATCTATTTGCTTCAATAATAAAGAAATTGTGGTTATTCGCCATACACATGACTTTCGACATAAAGAACAACAATGCGATTTGACGATAATTTTGGGGTATGCATTTCTCCCCTTCCTTTGGAATCGGTTGTACTCTCGCAACTTTCCAATACTCCGGAAACTTGAGATTCTCATACGAAATCCGAAACAGATGATTTAGAACAGGGGCAAACTATGGTGCACATTCCATCGAAACAGTTGGCAGTTTTCCATCAGGACCCATTGCTTTTGTACAGTTCAGTTGTTGAAGAACTCGCCTTACTGTACGCACTCTCAATTTTCCTCCAGACATATGAACATGTTGGATAGTTTGCCACACTGCATCTGATGTATCCAAAAAAGAATTTTGCGAAAACATTTTTGCAAATGGATTAGCCTTTGATTTAGATGATGATGCGATAGAACCGTCATCTCTAATCGAAGTTGTTGGTTCTGACTATCTTCGCCATAGACCAGAACTGACGAGTTCCACTAGTCTGGTCCAAGAATCTATCCCCTGGTATCCCATTAAGGTAGGTTTTCGCTTTTATCAATTGTCGTGTTACATATGTTCCTGAATCGCATATATTCAACTTTAGTTTAATCTGTTGGATTTTTCTTCTAGTTCTTATAAGCTCTGTTTTTAACTGTGACTGACTTTTGACAGTTTTAAGTGAACCAAGGCTTCTGAGCGGATGTTCTTTTCGTGAAGTTTGGAATGTAGAGGTCCATGCCTACAACAATAACTTCAGTGCAGACCTTGATGTCAACATCTGAGAAATAGATATCATTTTTCCTTTAAACTGTTTTATTCAGATATTATAATTGAAAGTTTTAGTGCTCCAAAACTGAATTGTGACCTGAAACTCTTGCCATCAAATATCCGTACTTAATTTCAGAAAAATTTCAATCGATATATGCCAGCCAAAATTAGAAGCTCTTCACATAATTCTTGGCTTTTTTTGATCCAAAGGGAAATGAATTGAAAGTAATTGACTAGCACTAACCAGTAAACCATACTCTGCAATATCGAGCATCGGACACTTCAAACGAACAAAATTAACAGAAGTTAATGAAACCGGTATATAATGATCGAGAGCGCTCATGCGGATGTTACATAGGGGGGGGGAGTGAAACAGTCAATTTTTACATTTTTCCCGTGTTTTGGCATTAAACGAATACTTTATTGATGCACATTCGAAAATGGATTGAACTTGTCGAGAAATGAGATGAATATGTTATTAACCTAAGCAAATCGACATCAACTATTTTTATTTATTTTCTTAAAAAATTATGTACTTTGATTCATATATATATACAGGGTTATCCAACGGGACCGTCCGTTAAAAACTTTTTGAGTTCCAAATACAATACCAAGCTGAAATTTTATACGCCGCCATAACTAGCGCTTTCCAATTGAAGTGAAATACCGGAAGTGGGTCATCACTTCGTTATTTCAAATGGCAATCTACCTTTTTTATTATACATCTGGAACCGACATTTGAGCAAAGCATGAAATACCCAAGTTGTTGGCACTTATCTGTCAAACCTTCTGACAGATTTAATTATTTTTGTTATAAACTCGATTTTTGAGGAACATTTAAAAAAATTGTAGCTCGTAGATCTTTTGCACTACAAACACAATTTTTGCTTGGGTGGATATAAGAAGGATGAAGGAATTTTTTAAGCAGTCTACACATGTCGAATGTTTATTGCGTTGTTTTGTATGATTTTTTCAATTTTGCCTTTTTCAAACAGCAATAACTCAATTTTTTCAAATGGCACGTGCCAACTTTTATATCGCCATCAGATGAAGCCTCAAATTTCAGATGGAATCATATCAGCATGTACTATACCCATCTCTTATAGTTCCGAAATGAATTGGGAATATATTGCATTTTGGTGATTTTCCAGAACTAAGAGAGAATGCTTTGAAATATTTTAATCAAGTAGCTGAACTGGCTACGCTCACCTGACAGGTGCCTAAAATTAATGTACTTGTCACTTCGTTCATTCGAATTTGATATTTCAACAAAAATTGTTGGTAATTTGAAGTAAAAAGAACACCAGATTGATAATAAAATGGCTGACTATTCAATCGAGGATATGTTTAAACTCTTTTTAATTCATGGCGAATGTCAAAAAGTGGTGGATAGAATTTGCAGGCAATTCAATAACTACTTTCCAAATTTGGCGCCTATGAGTAATACAAAATTTCGAAGGATTAGAACCAATTTTCTGCAATTTGGAGGAACAAAATACATAGAAACTAGAAGCAAACCAATTCTCGAGGACGACGATAATCAGATTAATACGCTAGCGTATTTTAGTGGCAATCCACATGCGCCCATTAAGTCAGCATCAATGGATATTGGATTGAGTTATACTTCTATTCAAAGGATCCTTGAGAAACTTAGCATGCACCCGTATTCTTTTATCAGACTACAAAAATTGAAACCAACTGACCTTTCCAAGCGGCTAAATTTCTGTGAAAATTTATTAATTCGGCTCTAAGAAGATGAGACAATTCTCCAAATAATTATATGGTCTGATGAAGCCAGATTCAATGAAAGTGGAATAACCAACAGGAGACATTTTTGGGTCATAGAAAATCCACATTCCATTGAGGTTATTGATTTCCAAAATAAATTCAGCGTGAATGTTTTGCAATTTTAATGAATGATTTGTTGGCTCATCACATTTATGAGGAAAATCCTAATGGACAAAGATACCTGGAACTTTTGAGAGGAACATTAGCAAATTTTTTAGATGTATTACCCCTTAACATTCTGAGGGATTGCTATTACCAAATGGATGTTGCACCAGCACATAAAACATTTCCGGTATAACTGGAAATGGTATCACTTCGACAATATTTCAATTGGAAATCGCTAGTTATTGCCGCGTATAAAATTTCAGCTTGATATTGTAATTGGAACTTAAAAAGTTTTTAACGGACGGTCCTGGTGGATATCCCTGTATATATATATATATATATATATATATATATATATATATATATATATATATATATATATATATATATATATATATATGGCGTTTCTGGATAATTTAACTATATTAAAACCGTAGGGAATGGAAAGGGCGTAGACAAAATAGAGAATTCGGTGGGGAAAAGAGGGGGATATCGGGAGGCGATTTTTTCGGCGGAGAAATTTTTTTTCGCATAGCGAACAATTTTCTCGGGGAGATGAAAATTTTCTCTGTCCGACGACTCCCCGTTCGAGACCCAGCGATGTCCGGGGGCTGCTGGACGAAAAGGAAAAAAAGCGCGCCGGGGCCGCACCAGGTGAAATCCGGTGTAAATTTCGCCGGAAAGCAAAAATTGGATCCTTTCGAACGAGGATTACGTATTTTCGTGGTCGAAGAATTCGAAGAAACAAGTCGAGTGGATTTCGAAAAAAACTTCATTTTTCCCTCGAAAGATGGACCAAATTGGTAAGGGGGTATTATACCGAGCCGCGGTTTCTGAAGGTGAAACGCTACCCGAGAATTCTTATGTTCCCACAGCGTAGTCCCATTTCGATATTTCAAACCGTTACGGAGAAATCCGCCTCCAAAATTGGTCCTTTTCGAGCGACATCAGAAAACGACTCTTCCCAGGCCATATAGAGTGCCGTGATGGTATCTGCATTTACCCTGCGATATAGGCGCTTCCAAGCCGTTCAAAAACATATTTCTAGATCAGAGTTTTCGCGAAATCCTCTGTTGATATATATTTCGATATTTTCCCTATTAGAAATCGTATGCACTTCTTTCCTCAGTCCAAGTTTCAATCGATAAATTAACGTTTAGAATTCTCCAGAAATCGATCTGGGTTCAAACTCACTCAGTCACTCAGTTTCACCAAACTTTCACGTCAAGAACTTGACGAGATCAACAATAGTCGAATTGTCGTCCTACTAATAAGTGGGTCTTGGGATGTATGATTCGAGTGTCAAATGAATCGTACATATCTCGGCAATAGATTCGGGAAAAGCAATCGAAATTTTACGACTTAAATTTTTGAATTTTGGACCATTTCTGAGATCTAGATTATCGAGAAAAGAATCATAAACAGGGAGGCCGATCAAATGTTTCCCGGAAAACGAAACGATACGAGTCCATCCGAAAGTTTCTATAAGTGTTAAAAAAAACATTACATTAAATTCATTGTCATGAATTTAATAATGTACGACGGGTAGTGGAATTATTCTAAACTAGGCCAAAATTTACCTGTTTAAGAAATGAATGCGTAATATTGTTTCTGACTTGAAATAAAATAAAAATTATAGAATATCCTTCAGGACATTATTGACTGGTAATAGACTTTTCAGTGTATATTTCTACTGAAAGAATATTCATTCAGACAATTGGGTGATATGCATATTGAACGTTTCGAACATGTCATGCATCCTGTTGCTATAACTGTTATAAGATACAAACATTTCATGATTATGAAATGTAAGAGGGGGGTTTAAATGATTTCAAACTAGATTAGTTGTACTTGTTTTCGAAGAAAATATCTGGTATTTTTTCTGACTTCAAATAAAGCAAGAAACTCATGACCAAGAATCAACAAAATATTTCGAACTTTATTATTTTTGTTCAACTCATCCAAGAGGAAGCATGCTCTTCAATTATTATAATTCAAATGTAAATGGAAATTTAATATGATTGAGGGAGCTCATGGTGGTTTGAGTTCTCAAATCAAAGAAATCTAAATCGAAAGACAAAATATAGTTTAATATGTCTGGTTTCAAATAGTCAAGACACATACATATTGTACAGAAAGCCTCATAAAAAGAATGGTAGTCTGTACGTTTTCTTAAACAAGTAGAAAACTTCATCTAACTCTGATGTTACTGTGAAATTGAATTAATTTCAGTAATAGTTTGAGTGTTCTTTGTTCAATATCTATCATAGTGACTTCAGAAAAATGCGGAGAGAATTGAAAAATGATTGAATTTTATGCTTCAAGCGTATAATTTTATACTAGTCTTAAATATTTCAATGTTCTCAGTTTACAATTATGAAACACATACCCTGAGAGAAGTGATTGCTTCAAAAAGTTGCCAAATCGATAATAATAGAAACGTAGAGTGGTACTGAAAGTTTGTATTGAAGAAGGTATGTATTTCACATCATTCTTTCAAATATCAATATTGATAACTTATACATAGTTGTGCATTTCTCAAGAACATTGGAAATTGAGGATGAAATTTTCTCACATACTTTCAAAAAGATTTTAAGATGCGTATCACGAAATCCTAATAGTATGTATATCGTCAGTTAAATTATATCGAAAAATGTTAAGTACGGGGCAATCTTTTATGTGTTGTTATGTCATTGAAATGTGATTTAGGTTCGAGTACTTGAAGAATGATTATAATCTTCGAATGCGTTATTACACTCATTTGACCATTCCCATTTTGAATTTTTCTTCAAAATATGATATAATCGATGTAATATTTCTCACAAATTTCCCATAATAATTAATCAGTCTCAAAAATATTTGAGTTCACTTAAATTTCTGGGTACTTGAACTTGCTCAATTGCAGCTGTTTTAGATTTTTAGACTGGTTATTTCTTAATCTTGTCGAATTGTTATTAATCTCTTTCTTCAATTCAGAAATTGTGTCTGCCTCTTTTTTGTAGAGATATAAATGAATCTCCAGAAAAAAGTCTGAGAGTATCAAATCCCAGGATCTCAGTGGCCTATTGATTTTGCTATTTCAAGAAGAGATGATCATCTCATGCCATTCTTTTGAATTCACATCGTCACTGGTTCCTTAAAGTGAACACCTTCCTTTTTGTGAACGCATCTTAAATTTCGTTTGCAAACATGAAACAATTTTGATTATGCTTATCGAAACGTTAAGAATCACCTTCAAACTAAAAGAAATATAAATACATCACGTAATTGGAAAACAAATTAAGTAACGGAGAATTATAGTCAGAATCCATTTGTTCATTCAATATTGTGTTGGAATATAATGTATTGATTTCAGTTATAATAATTCAACATTGTATAAGTTCTACCCAACTATGTGGAGTATTTATGTTTTTAGTTTTCACCTAGGGCAGTCTTCACTCACTTTAAAGCATCGTTGCAAATTATATTCAAATCAAGCACTTGACATTAAGCTTTTTCTGTCTTTAGAAGACGCAGTATCGTCGAAACGCGTTACAATTTTAGAGGGTGCAGTGATTAATTTCTACATCGCAATGCAAGAGAAAAATTCCATAAAAAATTGTCCGTTCTCGAGATACAGAGTGTTCAAGCTCACATTCAGTTTTCAAGAGATCTAGCTAGAATTCGTAGGAAAGAAATTTTTTTCTGACGTGTTCAGCAGCTTAAATATATAGGGTGATATTTTCTTCAGGGTCATGCTACCTTTCACCCCACCAAAAGCCACGCGTCTTCATTTTCTGAATAAACTGAAGTGAGGATCCGTAACTCGAAATACAAGCGAGGGATCGGAACTGTTTTCATCATTTTCTCAAAAAATCAAGTAAATATGAGTAATATTGATGCTTTATTTTTTTATGGAAATTCATTTTCAACGAAGATGAAATAAAATATATTTTATACACAATTTTATTATCACAAACACGACTGTTTTGACTGTCAAGTCATTTTCAAGCGGTCAACTACAGGAAACGAACTCACTTATATAAATACTAATTACAAATTCAGTAGTGGAGAGGTATTAATGTCCCGCTGACTATTATAACCAGTTATACCTCTACTGACGAAATGTCAGGTCGTTACAGAAGGTTGTAAGCAAATTGAATAGAGGAAACCAATGTTTCAAAAAAAAAAATACTAAAATTTCCGACTATTCTTGAAAGTCCAACAATACTATTGTCAAGTTCCCCTTTCTCAATGTTCAATGCCAGGAAGCAGAACTCAAGTCGAAGGCAATAAAGTCAGTTCAAGCGCTTAAGACCTTTCCACAGTTGAAAGAAATGAATATCTAACTTCACAAAATAATATACCACGAATAATTCAATATTCAACTACTTTGTAGTATGAATAGAATTTTCTTAGGATTATTTAAACCATTTACTATTGTTTTATGGTGAGAAAAATATAAAAATTACTTGAATTTTGAATAGAATATGTGAAAATGAATAAAAAAAATATTTAAATTGAAAAATGAAACTCTGAATTGCTTATCTGGAAGTTCTGATGATCCTGACGTTGGTGCTTGACTCACACTGTATAGTTCGTGTTGGAGAAAGATTGGCTAACGCAAAAATAGGTTTCGATTATAAACATCAATATTGCTTCCTAAAAGGGAACATTTCTGTACTACCTTAGTGGATTATTATCATCGAAAATATTTATATACAGGACCTTTTTTATTGGCGTCAATTCTCAAGCAAAAATACTGGATAATATCAGCTCGCAATCTTATTAGACAAAGAGTTCGTTTCTGTAATCACTGTTTCGGAATGAAACCGAAACCAATTTTTCCACTTATGGCTGATCTACCATCGGCTCGCGTGACAGTATCAAGGAAGCCTTTTATCGATACTGGTGTTGACTATGCTGGGCCCTTTTCAATCACTTTTACCCGACTTAGGGGTGTCAAAAAGCAAAAGGCTTATATTTGTATTTTTATTTGTTTAGCCACAAAGTGTGTCCATTTAGAATTAGCGTCAGATTTGTCAACTGATACATCTTTGGATGCCTTGAAACGATTCATAACTCGTAGAGGTCCCATAAAGACCAAGGGACAAATTTCGTTGGTTTTAAAAAATATTTCGCTTCGAAAAGCTCATAAATTCATCTGATTACCCTCAATCTCTGAAAAACGAACTTCTCTCGAATAATATTTCCTGGAAATTCAATGCTCCCTCATCTCCTCATATGTCTATAGAAGAGTAATACCTGAAGCGTGAAGAGTCATGTTTTCAAAGTTATAGGTACTCAAATTCTTTGCTATGAAGAATTCACAACTGTTCTGAGCCAAATCGAATGTCTTCTTAATAGGAGACCTTTATGTGGTTATGTTAGCGATGATCCTTCCGATCCATCTTAACACCCGCATATTTCACACTAACACCGCTTACTGCTCTCCCATCGGCAGGCGTTTCGCACCTCAATATCAATAGATTAACAAAACAATTTTTAGATAGAATAGTTCAATCCTACTGGCACAATTGGAAAAATGAATACTTACATCAGCTCCAATCTCGTTCTAAAAGGAACACTAGCTCAAACCCAATTCAGATGTGAACTGTTGTGGTTGTCATGAATGAGAATACACCCGCACTGAAGTGGCCTCTTGGTGTTATCCAAGAAGTTTTTCCAGGTAAAGATGGAATAGTTCGAGTAGTATCGGTTCAAACACAGCAAGGTCTGTTCAAAAGACCTGTTGTTAAGTTATGTCCATTGCTTTCGCAATAGTAAGTTGGCAATAATTTAGTTTTCATCCGATATAAGTATAGTTTTTAACGCATTTAAAATATAGCCTAGCACTTTATGGTATAGAATTACATGATGGAATAGAATCGCTTTTCTGGAAAATCCTAGGGATTTCCCAACGTAGGGGAGGATGTTAACGTCGCTGTTTAGAATTTAGAACTTCCCTGTAGATAGTAAATCAAACTTCTTTATATCGCGTTCGATGTATTAACATCAAAGGAAACGAAAACACAGGTGGTCGCAACGATGCGTTTCCCCGCAGTACAAAACGAGATGGTATAGAAAGTATACATACGAGTCCTTCTTAGAATAATTATTCGAATCCCATAGAGAATCAAAATTAGCTAAATTCGCATTATAGAATCATAGTCATATAGTTTACCCACATAATTACACCACATAGTTAATCCGCATTATAATAGTTAGTGAACCCGCAATAATAGTTTTTCTATAAGTGGAAGGTGAAAGACATCCATCTGTCTTCAAAACCCTCGGTTCGGTCGCAAAACACGAACTTTCTTGCTTTCCTTCCTGTCTACACCTTCCTATTTTAACCCTTACAGGAAGTGAAAGTGTCTCAGCATCGATCGAATAGGAACGAGGTGAGTCATTATTATACAGTCCATTTTTTCTAAATTTCATAGTTTTCCCGCACCAGAGTTCTCAAACTCTCCTAGGCCTCAAAATGTCACAGACGAAAATGGCGAATCAGCTTCTAAAATGACCCTTGATGTAATGGGTACCAAATTCTTTAAGTATAAGGTTGAAACTAGCTTGAATTAAAATGCCCAAGTTGGCCAAGTAACTAGCTCGATTCAATCCCTTACGGTTGTAATATCTCGATCAAATTGAACGAATATTTTTCACACAGAAGTTAGATACTTTAAAAAGCTACACTCTTGAAGACGGTCAAAAGTGAAAAGAAAATGGAGAAAAGTCACAAGTTTAACTTTCTTTTTTTGACTGATCACGTGATAACCGAAATGTATCAACCGCCAATATCCTTTATGGTTCAATAAGACATCATTTGGAACGACAAAAATTAGAATTTTACCCAATTCTACTACATTTCGTAAGGCGAAAACTTAGATTTACTGCAAGTGAACAAAGGTTCCAAACAAGACAGACATCTCAATCACTAGATGAATCATTAAATTCATTTGCACAAATTCAAGAATAGACTTCACGTATTACTGGGTAACGACACATCCAGGGACTAAGGCCATACGAAACAAAAGATAAAAGACCATACACATCACACCTATCTGTCAGATATTATGTACACAAACTTCCAAAACACTACACTTTCATCAAATTCCATGAAATAGAACAAGTAAACCTAATTTACATTAAATAATGCAAATTGTAATTCCTAGACGTCGATGGAAGTGAGTACTTAAATATAAACGACTTAGGACACCAGCATCTGATACTTATCTTTTCTCTGCAGCTATCGAATCAACAAGTTTTTTGACCCTACATGAACAACTCGAAGTAGAAATGTTAAAATCAATTAATTCACTGCACAATTATTCGGCCATAATCAATGAATCGAATTTTTTAAGTGAAATAAAAACTGAAATAAAGTTAGTCTTGACATAGTATCCCCCATATAAACTTCTTGAGTTTTACACTATTAAGAGTGATTTCACTTGGGTTTTTACGAAGTTTATTGATTTCCAAACATTTCGACAGATTCATTTTCTGCGCTTTGTCACAATTATGAAGAACTTTGATATTATCTAAAGATATTGAATGTTTTGTGGTTTTTATATGTTCACATATTCGAGGATTATTACCAAAGGACAAGTGTTCTTTAAATCTGGCTTCGAAACTCCTACCTGTCTGCCCAACATAAGCTACAATTCACTCATTGCAAACAATTTTTTAAATTCCAGATTTTTTGAATTTTATGTTTAGCATTAAAAAATAATTTGCCACTTGAAAATGACTTCACAGTCGAAATCGGTCGTGCTCGTGATAATAAAATTGTGGAAAGTATGAAATAAGCAGAATATTATTCAATGCTGAACAAAAAACAGACAAGTACAAAAATTCAGGACTTTACAAAATTGTTTACAATGATTGTACGTTAGCTTATGTTGGACAGACTGGTAGGAATTTCGAAAAAAGATTTAAATAACACTTATCCTCTGATAATAATTCTTCAATATGTAAGCATATAAACGCCACAAAACATACAATATCAATCGTTAGATAATATCAAAGTTCTTTATAATTGCGGCAAACGACAGAAAATTAATCCGTTGAAATGTTTGGTAATCAATTAGCTTTGTAAAAACCAAAGTGAAATCCCTCTTAATAGTCAGCTGAAAATTAATATCTCTCCACTACTAAATTTGTTATAGGAATAGTATACATACACACAACCAAATTCATATGGATCTTTCACTACTTGTGAAAGATGAAGTTTTTTGTTGAGTGATATAGCGGCCACAATGGGAGTATCACAGGGGTTGATTTCAAAAACCTACGCCCGATACGTGGAGCTACAATCTCTGCAAAATAGGCCTAGAAGAAGTCGTAGGAAGATCGCTTCTGAAGAACAAGACCCTAGTGCGTCGCACTCCATACTCCAAAGGCAATTTCTGGATGCAACAGGCATCAGTGTATCTGTCGAAACGATACGTCAAACACTTTGTTCAAGGGGTTTTTACAGCAGAAGGCCCTTGAGAGTTCTGAAGCTAACCAGACAACAAAAAATTAACAGACTTAATTGGTGTTTCGAGCACCAAAATTGGAATATTGAGAATTAGTGAAATGTTCTTTTTTCAGATAAGACCAGAATTGGTGTTCTCAGATGACCGCCGGATTCGGGTTTTATGGGGTCGTAGAAGACAAGCTAGACTCCGAGCAGCAAGACCAATTCCGAAATACCAAGAGGACAGTGTGATGTTTTGGGGTGGCATTATGCTGGGAGGCAAAACAGATTTGATTTCGTTTCCTGCAAGTGTAACGGCTGGAAATTAAGAGGACCAAGTGCTGGAGCCCATAGTGAGACTCTGACGAAGTGCCCATGGTGAGATTTTCACTTTCATGCAAGATAATAATAATACTTTTCCGCATACCAGCAACCTCTTGCGACATTATCTCGAAACAGATGGAATCGCTATTTTGGACTGACCAGCTTGCTCGCCAGACATAAATCTTGTTGAATATAATGGGAATATCTCAAAAGGAAAATTAGACCGCGCCAGAATAATCCAAGAACCCCACAACAGCTCATCCAAGCCGCCACGGAGGAGTGGCAGAATATCACCGCAGAGAAGGTCGAAAACCTAATCCAAAGCATGTCTAGACGGACTCAGGCTTGTATCAAGGTGAGAGGAGGTAATACAAGCTACTGAGGTCGACAAAAAAAATACCTTCTCCGTTGTGATAACAAGTTTCAATTTTTTTACTACATGCGGAAAGAGTCTGTTATTTTCTTTTATTTGTTTCTTTCTTGAAATAAACCTTAATTTCTTTCTTTTTTCAATTGAAATATCAGAAGGGATCAATTCAAACAATCCCTTCAGTGTACGGACCTTAGTCAAATAACACTAAATGTTACTCATTAATAGTTTTCTTTGTGTGAAGTGGTGAACGATCGAATAGAATACTGCTCTGAATATAAATATGACAAAATTGTCAGTTAATTATATTACATTTATATAAACAAATAAATAAAATATGAAATGAGATTCTGAGCAGTATAAACTAAAGAGAAAACCTATGACTCTACCTCATTATTATTTTCGGAAAGAAACCTACGAAGAATATTACAAGATTTGATGACTGTTATCTTTTGTAACTGTTCAAACAAATTTTTCTTCAGACCCAAAATCTCAATACTTTTGTGAAGATTTCTAGGAATAACACCTGTTGTGGAAATAATAATCGGTAGAATAAATATTTTCTCCATTTTCCACATTTTTTAATCTCGTCGCCAAGCATCATATATTTAGAAATTTTTTCATTGTATTTATTTTGTATATTATGTGTGTCGGGTATAGCAATATCAATTATATATGTTATTTGATTCTGTTTATCATTAAGAATGATATCTGGTCTATTGTGTTTTACAGCACTGTTGCAAAGAATTGTTTTATCAAAATAAAGTTTATATTTGTCATTTTCACAAATAATCTCAGGTTCATATTTGTGAAATTTTTTTCTTTCTGGACAGGGAATTAGGTCATGTTTAATTCCTAGATTAAAATAAATAATATTATATATATATATTATATCTATATATATAATATATATATAATATATATATATATATATATATATATATATATATATATATATATATATATATATATATATATATATATATATATATATATATATATATATATATATATATATATATATATATATATATATATATATATATATATATATATATATATATAATTGACAATTGGAACCGGTCGTGTTAGTGATGAAAAATAGTATAAAATATATTTTATTTCATTATAGTTTTTACGTCATAATGATTTAAAATATTTTATTTAGTGGCAATTCAAATGGCCTGTAATTTTTTGGGCCATCATATTACGGGTAGTTCTGAGTTGATTTTCGTCAAAAATACATTGTTTTCGGTATTTGGAAGAGTTAAAATCGAATACACCTTGCACGAATTTGCCAATGTTCATCTATTCCATGGCCAATTAGGTGGTTATGCAGATAAAGCCCGAAGACTCTATCCGTTTCTCACAGAAATATTCTTTCAGAGAAATTTTTCATTTCCATTGACTGTTCCTTATGTGGAACCGGACGGTTTTCACCAGCCAAGAAAAATTGAAGACAAGATCGGTTTGTCAGGACACCAATAAATCAAGATTTTATTTTGGATGAAGTCCATAATAATAATCCAAGAATCACCACTCGTAGACTACCCCCACAAGTTGGCGTATCAAATTCGACTGTTTGGAGAGTTTTGCATTAGCAATTGTTATACCTCTACCATATTCAGAGGATTCAAGTCCTCAAAGCTGAAGATCTACTTAGAACACTAAAATTTTGCCAATGGCTACTACAAAGATGTGCTAAAAGTGCCTAATTTTGTAAGAATATTTGATTCAAAGACAAAGCACAGTTTACAGCTATAATGAATTTCCGGAACGATCAATGTGGCTGAAGAAAATCCTCACGAGACAATTCAGCGTAGCCACTAAGAAAAATTTCTCCATGGAAATTGGGTCGGTTGGCATAATGGCAGATTGTTGGAGCCAGTAATTCTACCTAGCATATTGAATTCTCTAGCATACCTTGGTTTCCCACATAACACTCTGGTTGAGTTTTCGATTATATGCCTTGCGCGAATATATCATTTGAATCTAGCATACCCCAATAGATCGATTGGTAGGGTGGTTTTGTAGCTTGGCCTCCACAATCCCTAGATCTGAATACCCTAGACTACTTAGTCTGGGGGCACTTGAAAAGCCTAGTATACTCACAACCTGTTGCCACCATGTGCCAGGCATTTTCAATCGGGTGTTGGCTTCAATAAATGACCGCTGTAGAAGTTAATCGAGGAAATTTCGAACGTTTAATTCATTCAGTTTGTAAAGAAGCGGCTTCTGTTTGTTTCTTCTATTTACTATTTCGAAAAAATTTTTGAACTGGAACATATTTTGAATAAATATTTTTGAAAAGACCAGTGGCACACTACACTATGAGGGGGGAAAAGGTAGCATGTCCCAAAAAAATATCACTCTATATATTTTCACAACTACTGAATACATGCGAAGAATTGATGAGTAGAAAAAAATTTTTCTGCAAATTGGAGGTAGATCCTTCGGTAACCAGAAAAGTTGAAGAAATCTCAACACCCTGTATCTCGAGAACGGAGGACTCTTGTACATATGTTATAGGCATTTTATGTCTTTTCATGATGCATCTCTTGTAGAAATACCTTGTCAATAATTTAGTGTTAACCGAAGTTTTCTGTATTTATAACGTGAAATAGATTTACAGCCAATAACGGCTGTTTATATTAACTTTTCAGCAAAACAGGATGACTATTTTTTTTATTACATGAATCGAAGAAAAGGCTGCATAAACGAATTTAACGACTAACGGGGTAATAGAACAAACTCGGATTCGCATTTTATGTAATACCATTTGAAACTGTCGCTAATGGACACCGGTGTCCATAAATCAGGCTGATTGACTTGCTCGTTTGCTCTTTACGTGCGATGAGACCAAGCCGAATTGATTTTCCGCGCAGGATTCATTGGACAGAAAATGTACGCTGATTGAAAAATATTTCATATGCCGCTGCTGTTTGCCCCTAAAGAGCGATTACTCGTGAAATCAGATCCAAATGAAATATCGTCGAAACCATGCGTCATTTGTTGCTATGCTTTATTAAGCAAGTGATCAAATATAGGGATAACTAGATAAAATGCAATAAACTCTTTCCGAAGTAATTAGTTTGATGAGGTTTTAATTGGAAATCGAATTTTATATTGCAAAATGCAACATCCGTTAAAAAACAAATCAATTCCATAACACTGATAGATAAAAATGACCTTGATGAAAGTTAAATGGAATTGAATGGGTTATTTTGTATCTTCAACTAATCTGCATTTTTAGAAAATTTCGATCACCCTCAGTTTTTTTGCAACAGCCATTAATCTTCTTCTGAGTAAAAACGGCGAAAAAGTGTTTCATTTACTTTTATTCAGGATATTCGAGAATATTTAGCGTCAGGTACATTCCTTTCGAGTGTCCATCAGTAGTCAGCTAACATGTTCGGATTATCTTGGTACCTTTTTTCCATGTTGGATATGTCCCAAGGGGACCACTCACCGTGTTCGTCGCTAACGGCTCCCAAATTTTCAGGAAAAAAATCCAAATGCGATTGTAAAAAGTAAATCTTTAACGACATATTGCATCCCATGACCTCATAAGCCGCTAATAAGTTGTTGACTAACTCCTCATAGTTTTCGGCCATGTGGTTTCTAAGAAATTTACGAACAATATTTCGAAAACATGTCCATGCGGATTTTTCGATCGAATTAAGTTTTTGTTCAAAATTTTCATCAGCCATTAGTTCTCTTATTTGTGGCTCTACAAATATTCCTTCTTTTATTTTTGCATCATTGATTTTTGGGAATTTTTGTTTCAAGGAACAAAAACCATCTCCATTTCTATCCATAGCTGTGACAAAATTTTTCATTAGTCCGAGTTTGATATGCAACGGAGGTAGCAATACATCGTCAGGATTTAATGAAGGAGTGTGAAGAACATTTCGTTGACCTGGTATAAGAGCATCTGGCTTAGGCCATTCCTTTTTGACAATTTGATTTCCTTTGATGGAGTCCAACCTCTGTTCGTAAGACCTCTGTTATACACCATCAGTAGATGCCTTAATTCAGCAATTTAGTAAGTCGCATGTTGAGCACATGTCAGACCGAGTTGAGGAAAATGTTTGTGAAATGTGTCAGTGTAGTATCGATAGTTTACTATAGTTGAAGGAAACTTTTCACAAAATGCAACAAATAAGGGGTGGACATTCAAGTCAGGACTGAGAAATTCTTTTTCGGATTTGCTCCTGATATAAAGATTCTCCTCTCGAAAGCTGTTTATCACAGGTAAATTTTCTAGGTTTATTTGCTTGCCGCCTTTTGTCTTGTTAGATACTGTTGTCTGTTTTTTTTCAACAAGCCCTCGAATCTCCTAGTGCTTGGTATGCACAGTGTGTTACTTTATCAACACATGGGCTAAAGGATCTCGTCATATGCCGTTCGCACTTCCAATGAAATGGGAAGAATCGAAAGATGATGTATCAAATTTTTATTCCTGCAAACTTCTATACAAGGTATTAATCACAAACCTAGGCACCTAGGCTTGAACAACTATCCCACACAGCGATGATTTACCTGTTCCTCAGCCTCCAGTTAACAAGGACGACGTGACCGAAGAAAATGATTTTCTGAGTTCTGATTTCGATACGACTTTTGTGCCAAGTACTTCAAACAGAGAACCTCATTTTATAACTCAAAGCGATCTCAATGGCTTGGAACCGTAATTTGGATCTCAGTGAAAGATAGGCCGTACTGTTGGCGTCCCGACTTCATGACTGCAATTTACTGGAAAAAAACACTAGAATATTCGTATACAGAATTCGACTTACGCACTTCTCATGTCTTTTTTCCCAAGATGGCAACAAAATGTTTTGCAGTGACATTCCCTTAGTGATGACGAAGTTGATGTTTGAATATAAAACATCTGACTGGCGGTTGTTTAGAGTTCCTCAAAGGTTAGTTAAGAAGCTGTACTGTTACATAATGTTAATAAATACCCTTCCGTACCGGTCGCTCATGCTACTAAAATGAAAGAATCATATGAAAATATGAAATGACTGTTAGAGCATATTGAATATAACCAATATTCCTGGAGATTTGAAAGTAATTGCTATTTAGCTAGGTCTACAGCTTGGATATACAAAGATTTGTTGTTTCCTCTGTGAGTGGGATAGCCAATACAAGAAAAATCATTATGTCAAAAAGAAGTGGCCTATGTATATATATATATATATATATATATATATATATATATATATATATATATATATATATATATATATATATAGTATATTCACCAGTATATATAGCTCGTACACTCTTGAAAATTTCATTTTGTTCGGACGGTATTTACCACTTTTTGTTGAAGATTCAAGAGCGTCCTAAACTCTGCTATAATGTCTCTAAGTAATAAGTTTCTTTTGTGATTAATTTCCTCACAATATTTCTTTTTCCGTAAAAATTCATGAAAATAGGCTCCCACATCATCGCATACTCCTTCGGCCAGAGAGGATGAATACTTTTTCCTTTCCTTTTCTTATTGCCCACGGATAGCTTTATCGATGAATTGAAATAGATTATCTTCATTTCATACAGGAGTCAAAGTATTGAATATTGTAATTTTAAAATGTCATATCTTGATTTTTTTCAAATGGAACATCCTGTATTTTATCATTCATGTCAACGCATAAAATATGGTGCCATATTTTTGCAGAAGTAACCTTATCTTTATCTTCGATCATTTTCGAAATAAAAAAAATAAACTAAAATAATAAAATCAGAGGTTGCGAAAGAAGAATTTATTCGTACATCATTATACTTGATCAGAGAAATGGAGATATTTCAAGGTAATCGTGTATGAAAAACGTAATAGATTGGTTTTTGGTGAGATGATCTACACAGTGTTGAACTATTTCAATAAGTGTTCGAAATGTTGCCCATTTCTTTGTAGACACAACTCAATCCTTCTGAGGAAAGACCGTTGAAGTCTCGACATTTGCGGATTAACTGACTGAAAGCCGTCGACTATTCTCTGTCTCAAATCCAACTGTGTTGTCGAAGGAATCTGGTGAACGATGCTCTTAATATAACGAAACAAGAAAAAATCTGGACTTGTAAGGTCCGGAGACCTAGCTGGCCATCTAACAGGACCACCACGTCCTATATATTTGTTTGGAAATACATGATTCAAATGCTCCCTAATGTAACCTGAGTAATGTGCCGGTGCTCCATCCTGTTGAAACCTCAAATCTTGTCTTATATGCTCTGATACATCGGCAAGTAACATTGATAGATGATTTTGCAGAAAATCTAAACACATTTCACTATTGAAGTGCCCGTCGAAAAAGTGCATCTACTATAGCGACCCATACATTCAAGGACCAACGATGGTGGAGATATATGTGTCTCATGAGGTGTGAATTTTCCGTGGCGTGGGAGGCAAAACAGATTTGATTTCGTTTCCTGCAAGTGCAACGACTATAAATTACGTGGACCTAGTGCTGGAGCCCACAGTAAAACTATGGCGAGTTGCCCACGGTGAGAATTTCACTTTTATGCAAGATACCATACGCATACCTGCAACCTTGCTCGAAATTATCTTGAAACAGAGGGATCGCTATTTTAGACTGTCCAGCGTGCCCTCTAGATCTAAATCCTAGTGAACATTTATGGGATAACCTCAAAAAAAAGATTTGATCGCGCCAGGATAATCCAAGAACCACACAACAGCTCATACAAGCCGCCAAAGAAGAGTGACAGAATTTCACCCTAGAGGAGGTCGAAAACCTAATCCGAAGTATGCCTAGACGGATTTAGCCTTGAATCAGGGCAAGAGGAGCTAATACAAGCTACTGAGTCGAGAAAAAACACCTACTCCTAGAGAAAACAATTGTCAATTTTTTACTACATGCGGAAAGTCTCTTATTGTCTTTCATTTGTTTCTTTCTTAAAATGAACCTTAATTTTTATTTCTTTTTCAATTGAAATATCTCAAAAGGGATCAATTTTAACAATCTTTTGAAATTTCCAAAATCCCTTATGTGATATTCAAAATATGGTGATTCCATATATATATATATATATATATATATATATATATATATATATATATATATATATATATATATATATATATATATATATATATATATATATATATATATATACAGGATATCCACCGGACCGTCCGTTATAAACTTTTGAGTTCCCATTACAATATCAAGCTGAAATTTTATACGCGGCCATAACTAGCGATTTCCAATTGGAGTGAAAGGTTTTCGAAGTGATACCATTTCCGGTTATACCGGAAGTGGGTCATCACTTTATTTCAAATGGCAATCTACCTTTTTTTTATACATCAAGAACCGACATTTTAGCAAAGCATAAAATACCCAAGTTGTAGGCACTTATCTGTTAAAACTTTCGACAGATTTAATTATTTTTGTTATAAACTCGATTTTTGAGGAACATTTAAAAAAATTGTAGCTCGTAGATCTTTTGCACTACAGACACAATTTCTGCTTGGGTGGATAGAAGAAGGATAGAAGAAATTTTGCCTTTTTCAAACAGCAATAACTCAATTTTTTCGAATGCACGTGCCGATTTTCATATCGCCATTAGATGAAGCGCCAAATTTCAGATGAAATTGTATCAGCATGTACTATACCTATCTCTTATAGTTTCAAAATAATTTGGGAATATATTGAATTTTGATGATTTTGCAAGAACTAACAGAGAATGCTTTGAAATATTTGAATCAAGTATCTGAAATGGCTACGCTCACCTGACAGGTGCCTAAAATTAATGCACTTGTCACTTCGTTCATTCGAATTTGATATTTCAACAAGAATTGTTGGTGATTTGAAATGGAAATTTTCGAAAAACACCAGACTGATAATAAAATGGCTGATTATTCAAACAAGGATATGTTTAATCTCTTTTTAATTCATGGCGAATGTCAAAAAGTGGTAGATAGAACTTGCAAGCAATTCAATAACCAATTTCCAAATTGGGCGCCTATGAGTAAAACAGAATTTCGAAGCATTAGAAGCAATTTTCTGCCATTTGGAGGAACAAAATACATAGAAACTAGAAGAAAACCAATTCTCGAGGACGACGACAATCAGATTAATACGCTTGCGTATTTTCGTGCCAATCCACATGCGTCCATTGAGTCAGCAATGGATATTGGATTGAGTTATACTTCCATTCAAAGGATCCTTAAGAAACATAACATGCACCCGTATTCTTTTATCAGACTACAAAAATTGAAACCAGCTGACCTTCCCAAGCGGCTAAATTTCTGTGAAAATTCATTAATTCGGCTCAAGAAGATGAGACAATTCTGCAAAAAATTATATGGTCTGATGAAGCCAAGTTCAATGAAAGTGGAATAACCAACAGGAGATATCGACATTTTTGGGCCAAAGAAAATGCACATTTCATTAAGGTTATTAATTTCCACAATAAATTCAGCGTGAACGTTTTTGCAATTTTAATGAATGGTTTGTTGGCTTATCACATTTATGAGGAAAATCTTAATGGACAAAGATACCTGGAAATTTTGAGAGGAACATTAGCAAATTTTTTAGATGGATTACCCCTTAACATTCTGAGGGATTGCTATGACCAAATGGATGGTGTACCAGCACATAAAACACGAGCTGTAGATCGGCAGCTAACAGAAATGTTCGAGGATAAATGGTGGGGTAATCAAGGACCAAATTTATGGCCTTCACGTTCTCCGGACCTGACGCCCCTTGATTTTTATTTATGGGGCAAAATCAAGAGTGAAGTGCATCTTATTCCTGTAAGAAGTAAAGAAGAGTTACCAGAGCGCATTCATAGTGCCTTTCGTAATATTGATCCTGAGGAAACTAGGAGGGCAACTCATCATGTTCGTATACGAACTATCACCTGTATCGAGCAAAGTGGGGCCCATATTGAACATTTATTCAGATCGTAAATTAGTTTTCTCCTATGATGTTTGCTATCATTTATTCGTAATAATGTAATTATCCTCGATTATCGATTATTGGTTTTCGCTCAGTTCGTACAATTTTTATTCATCCGAATTGTAGAAAACTGCTTTTAATGCTTCGAAATTTTATTTTACTCACAGACGGTAAATTTGGGAATTGGTTATTGAATTCCCTGCATTTTCTACACACTACGACAGATGCCAACAACTTGGGTATTTTATGCCTTGCTCAAATGTCGGTTCTAGATGTATAATAAAAAAGGTAGATTGCCATTTGAAATAACAAAGTGATGATTCACTTCCGGTTTAACCAGAAATGGTATCACTTCGAAAATATTTCAGTCCAATTGGAAATCGCTAGTTATGGCTTAAAGAGTTTTTAACGGACGGTCCCGGAGGATAACCCTGTATATATAAATATGTACTAGAAGAAAACCATACTTTCAATCATTTTGAGATTACATATAATGAAAACAATAGATTGAAACTGAATCTATAGGAAGCATTAGAAATCAATAGGGGGAAAAATTAAGGACCTAAATTCGTCATCATTACTTAATTTTTTCAGTTTTTGAGAAGCAAACCTCTCAAGATTTTCTTCCTATTCATTTTAGTACTTGCTTTTACCATGTGAAATATATGTATATCATCCTTTTATATGTACTACTCATATATGTAGATGTATGAAAAAGCCTCAGCGTAGTTAAACTGGTTATAAGTTTGTCAATATGGTGAAAATTCAAAGTTTTATTTAATTAAAAAATCAAAAGTTTATGCGAGTGAGCCCATAAAGTGCCCTGAATTGAAGTATATTCAATAATCTATGAACGAAGTTTACGCTTATCTTCAAAGAATAGGAAAGAAAAAAATTCGTCAAAAGAGTGCGAACGTACATATCAAGGGTAGAAGACCTATCGTTCAATGTGTTTTTCAAACTTCAAGCTTCAATGAAAAATCTTCTTCAATCATTTCATATTTTGCGTATATTTTGTAATACACTATAATTTAGTGTAATCTTTTAGAGGGAACAAGTAAAACCAAACTGAATAAGAATAATCATATTCCATTATTTCGAAAATTCTCGAAATTCAATCTCGGAGATGAATCAACTGCTATAATCAAGTTCAAATGAAAATGTAAACGAAAGATGATTCTTATGCAACTAAGTCCAACTCTAATCGAATGCATTCGAAACTCAGTGGTGAGCTGTGAAATATTGCAGAAAGTACAAAGTTTTAATAGAAATTTGATAACGTAGGAAGGACGGTCGCAGCGGTAGGGCAGTTCATCTGCGGAGAAAATTCTGTTAAATTTCGTGTGCCAAAAATTAAACGAGTTTACCCAACTTCTGTGTCTCGTTCTGTTCTCTACAGACTTCTCTCAGGGAAATTGCCTCGAGATAGTTTGAAATCATTTCACTGCACTTGTTTGTGGTAACCATAACGATATTTTAGATGTGCTTTATGCAATTCAACAAATATGTAATTTCTCTACATCGTTTTGGTTGGTTTATTCCTTGATATGAATTCAATTTTTCCTTATGAATTTTCAAGTTCCAAACGGCAGAATACCTCAAGAATATACTACTGATTGAACTTTCGATTAAAATATGTTAAAGGTTAATACTAGTAAAAAAATTCAAACAATACAAATGGAATATTAATGTTTGTGGCAGAGAAATTAGATAATGTCAAAATGGGAATTCAATAGAATACAAGATATCATACATATGAAACAGGTAAACAATGCTGAGAAGGTATAGATTACCCGAAACAATTAAACAGTTTTTATGTTTCATGAAGAACGCAAATCGATTTATTTTAATTTTCACCTCTCAATAAAACTCATTTGCGTGAAAAAGATAGGCTTCATCATTTTTCTTAATGATAATAATTTACATGCAATACTAAAAAGCTTCTAGTTTATCGAATATGTTCCCAAATGTTAGTCGAATTCAGTCAAGCTGTTTCAAAATGGCGATCGGTTAATCATAAAAACTACCCTAAATTGAGTTTCAGGAAAAAGAAAGAATAACTATTTCTTGATTTCTCAGACGAAACATATAAAAAGGAAAAAGTGAAAACATAATTAACTGTTTGAATTTTTTCGGCTCTTCACTAGTGGATAGTTACTGTCGAAGCCTATATACACACGGAGGTACCTTCATTTTGATGAAATAAACACACTGAAGCAACTGGAATCGAGTTGAAATTAACATCGAAGTATGCGGGGTCGAACTTCCAGACCAGAAAATTGCAGTGCTTTCAATCTACAGGTCAGGGAACTCTCATCTCAACAAGTTCTGGAAATGCTGACATACACTCACAAATCTACCAGACTTTTTGTCCGTGTGAATTCAATATCAATTTTTTAACGGACAGCAAAGAAAAAAATACAGCTGATGAACATGTTTGCGATTTGCACTATCTATCCATGGAGAGAAAATCATCACACTTCCACATGTATTGGTAACATTTTTTCAAATTGTATCTTGGAAGATAGAATGACAACAACAAACAATTTTCATCTGGCTGATCACTATAGTAAAGTTCTCAGAGTACTTAGTCCTCCAGTACACCCAAAGAACTATGAAACTAGAAAAGTCAGAAGTTTGAGACACAAAGCGATTCATTTGCTCCACAAACCACTTGCTGAGTACGACTGGAATACATTAATGAAAAACAAGTCCGCACAAGAAGCATATACATACTTGTTCAGAAGTTGTTAGAAGAATACCTGTCAGAAAAAGAAATGCGGAATAATATAGAAAAAAAAGTTCAGCGAAGATACAACATGGTTAACAAATGGCCTTAATGTGCTAGATATAATTGTTAAGGTGAGTAGAGATAATTCATTTTATACAACCAATAAAATATTCACATTAGAGGTGTGCGAATAGTGTTCGAATCGAATTGAATCGAATAGTGACATTCGATTCGAAATCTAAATCAAATATTCGAATTATTCGAATAATTCGAATAGTCCGAATTGTTTGACATAAATATTCGTTTTTAATGCTGAGTATTAAATATATTTAATCGAAAATATCGTCGGGTAACCATTTCGAGGTATACAATGTGATTAATTATTCAAGCAGAATTGATCCAAATATTTCATATGAGTATTTAGGGGTGTGCGAATATCGTTCGAATTGAGATTATTTTCAACAGCTGAAGATAATGCCACGGACAAGCGTACATCATTATCTTCTGCTTCAGTGTCTTATTCATTATTATTAAACAGAAATTTGTAACTATATGTAGTTTAATAAATTTGTATTTCTAATCGAACATCTTCTGTTGCAACTATTTACTACTTTGTTCAGATTAATTGAAACTGTCAGTAATAAATTTATCCATAGATTATATCACCTGCTTTATTTGAGGCCAGACAACGGAACGTGGTTTTCGAAAATGAGCTTGAAGAGAAAACAAATAATAACCATCAATAGATGCAGATCCGATCATTACAGTCTTCGATACTCCCTGTTTAGAATTAATATTGTTGATGATCCTGCATGCGAATGTAATTACCCACTGTAGGATTCAAATAATATATTTTGGAGTTGTCCTTCACTTTCTGAATGTAAACGCCAAATACTGAAAATTTTATATACCTTCCTAGGTGAGTGTAAATTATCACTGTAAGACCATTACATTATGTTCATTAATTTTAGATTATTGTTGAAAGCCATATGAGCCTTTGGTAGGCTTGGGTAGGCTGAAATATTAAGAAAAAGAAAAAACACAAAACAAAATAAGTTTCCATACAGCATGAAGAATCCCAGGTTAGATCATTTAAAATTTGAAATTATGTGAAAAATTGATGAATAGTTCAAATATTTCGAAATTATTCGTTAATTGGCGAATTATTCGTAAATTTTCGAATTATTTGCAAAATAATGAACTATTCGAAAATATTCAAATAATTCTAAAAATCGAATTATTCGGTTCGAATTTCGAATCGACCAGAGTATGCAACAGTGATGATATTAATGAATTATTTAGAATTAAACAAGATTTGAGTTTCTCATAAAAAATAAAACAAAATAAAATAATAAAACTAATAAGAAACGGCGAGCGTTTCAGTATTCAATACATTTTCAAACGATAGAGTTTCCAACCCTAATGATATGTACGATTCAGAGCGGCTCTCAGTTTGTTTTTTCTTCAAAATATGTACTAATAATCTAATTCTTCAATTATTCTCACTTCCTTATGAAAATTTCTTGTAGATAACGGAATTTTAACTAATCTATGAATGAAACTACTAAACACTAAATTTTGGTGTACCTTTATCGGCAGAAGAATACCAAAATACCAGGAAGAATTGAAAAAAAAATTGCTCACAACAATTGCAACAACCCTGTATTACAAACTAATATTTCGGAGAAAAAAGAAGCTAAACTACTAAATGAAATTCATTCGGTGTGAATGAAAAAGTTGAAACTTTCTTGTATGAATTACCTGATATTAGTGAACAAAGTCTGAATATAAAATAATATGAATATAAAATGTCCAATTTAGCATTACCATTATCAATGGTAAATATATTAATGATGATAATATATTCATTCCTCCTTTAGAACATCATATGATGTATAGGACAAGTCAGAGGTACATAATAACAAAATATGATATAATATACAACTTACGTATTTGAAATAAAAACTTTCTTACACGATTCACGTGGATTAAGTATGAAGATCATGCGTATAATTCTTTTCTGAGAAATAAGCGCTCTTTGAGATTCCACGGAATTACCCCATGAATATACATTATAATTCAGATGACTGTAGACAAGGCTGTAGTATACACTAATCACATATTCAATACCCAGAGAATTCCTTATTCTACTAATTGCATAATATGACTTGTTTAGTTTTTCGCATAGCTGGTTTACATGTTGACTCTACCTCAAACCTCCATCCAAATACACCCTAAGAAACCTGACAAAATTACTAGACCCCAAGTATCACCTTTCCAGTTGATTACCAGAGGAACACTGTAAGAGTTTCTTAATCCAAAGAATATACATTCTGTTCTAGCTATATTTAGTATTAGTGAATTTTTGAAACACCATGTAATGAAAGCGGTTACAATCTTCACACAAGCCTCGCAGAGCTCCGCGGGAATCCGCGCTGACTGCTATGGAAGTATCATCAGCAGATATTGTAATTTTATCTGCATGTATATGGTCAGACAAATTAATAAATAGGAGAAACCATAATGGTATCAGCACGCCTGACTTAATCCTGAATCTCTCAGACCAAACCTCCCAAATTTTGACAGACAAAAACGGCTCGAAATGAAACTAAGAATCCAATCAATGAACACACCTCTAAAACCCAAATTATACATTTTACCTTCAATAAAACTTATGAATAGGAGGTCAAACTCCAGCGACAAGTCGAATAAAAGTCCAGCCACAAGAAGACCTCCATCCAAGCTCTTATTGACAAACTCAACAAAATCAAAGGCAGCTGTTGGAGTTGAACGACCTTGAAGAAGACACTCAAAATTGAAATAGGACGATAATTAGTTACGTTAGCAGCATCATTCTTTTTATACACAGGTATTACTGTAGCTTTTTTCAGAAGAGATGGAAATATCCCCGATGTGACAGAAAAATTAATGAGATAAGCAAAACGATCATTAATTGAAGGTGCAACTGCTTTCAAAACTCTATTACAAATAGAGTCAACCCCAGTTCCCCCCTTGTTTCTAAATTGACATTATTGCACTGAAAACCTCTTCCCCGATTACAGGAATGAAGAAAAAAGTGACATTTGATAGAGTAGATACAGTACAGGATTGAGATGAGATATTACCTTAGTGCCTGCGTAGATCTTCACTGGCAATATCAGTGAAATATTCCGCAAAAGCCGTAGGAATTCTATCTGGCTCAGAGCAGAGGGTTCCTTCCAAGTTAAGAGTGATAGACCGACGCGGCTCGATTTTCCTGCCCTTTTTCCCGTTTAACAATATTCTATACAGTTTTGTTTTATTCACGGAAGATGCTACTAGGCTTCCCTGAGAAGATGCTTTTAGTTGAGCTTAGCTCTACTATACACTTCTGAAGAGCTTACCGTTTCAAGGTTGTTTTCAGCCAGTATAATTTTGTTAGTTCACCAGCCTGTACAACCTCCCCAGATATCCAATTTTTTGCGAGGTTACTGGTATATTTGGTAAATTTTGCAGGACAGCAAAATGTTGTTGACTCCTTTATGATATCAATGAAACTTTGAAAATTTGATATAGCATCGACGAGTCGGCCAAGGCTTCGAGGAGTAATATTTCTAGCTTTCATCAACTCTACTACAGGAGAAATTTTATTTAAAGAGTTTTCAAAGCAATGAACCAGGGACATCAGCATTTGTCAGAATATAGACAATCTTGGAAGAGGAAGTGGAACCAACCACATTCGTAGACTCTAGTAGGAACAAGAGACGTGACTTTCATGTCTAAACTGATCAAGAGGTCATCAAATATTAGTCTCCGCATGCAGTCCCCTTAAAAATAATCAATAATCAAGTCATCATACAAAAATATGAGACTTGCATGTTTGCTGGACAGTTGCATGATATAATCTTACTCATCTAAAAATACCTGGAAGTCACCAGCAGGCGGTAGATAGGCACTAATAACAATTATTTCAACACCACTTAAAATAAATTTCTCCGCAGCAAACTCGAATTACATCTCCTTGGAAAGATCAGAAATCCGAACATCATCGACCTGAAGACCGGAGCTAACATAAAGTACCACACCTCCGTTTCCATGAGAAGGGCGGCAGAAAAAGCAGCCTGTACATACATACATACATACAGAGACATTACTCTGAGGTTATCAACAGTGCCCAAGTGTACTGCTATGATAACGATATCAGGTTTCACTTCAGCAAGTAAGCTGTTAATTTTATTGGTAAGGCACTGTACATTCAGTTGCAATAATTTAAGTTTATGGGATGTAGGTGATGTTGACACTATACTATCAAAGAGTTTTTCTGAACTTTGTGTTTTTTTTTGGATCAAAGTTTTGATTATTGTTTACCGAGGATGGTGTTAGGTAGATCTATAGATGTTTGACGAAAAAACCGGTATCTCTTGACTCAAACTCCTGCCGGCCATATTTCTGGATCCATCATATCAGTTACTTCATCCAGATTTGTTCTGATTTTAAAAGATTCATGATGGTCGCTTTTCGACTTCAAGTTTTCGCTATCGATGTCGTTGCAATTTAGTTTGTCTACCAAATAATTTTTATGTCATTCTCATTGGTCCCTTTTCTCACTCGAGAGACAAAGAGCCAAGCATTTCGCTTTCTTCCTAAAAATCCTTTTTCATTATCAGTTGACACTTTACCAATTATTATGTTATTTTCACGGTTTGCAGGTACAAGGATATTCTTGGAAATTGCTTCATTTTTTACTTGTCGTTTATTTGCCCTGCTTCTTTCCGGTTGTTTCAGATCGGGTCTTCCTAAATTGATAACAGCATTCATTATTTTTGAGTGTTTGTTAATATTTATTGAAGCACCTGTTCAACAACATTTCCATGAACTCTTTCATTAATTCTTTAAATACCATTATTCATAGTAATTGTGTCAACATTGAAGATATTCATCTCAATAATAAATTTAAAAACATGACAATTGCACGATATTTGTTCATAAGTGCTCTGAATACAATAATCGACCAATATTCTCAGTATAATATTCTGGTGTATTATATTTGTTACAGAAATAAATAATTTCAATGTTGCTACAGGACTGAATTTTTTAAATTTTATGTTTTTGGTAGAAAATATATAAAATGTCGAAAAAGTATGGACCTATCACAGGAATATAATCATTGCCTATCAAAGATTGCAATTACCTGATGGTGGTTATATATTTCTTAATAAAATCGCTTTGATCATATGCATAGATCTAAAGGTTCCTTGTGTTAAAATTTCCAAAATCATCGAAACTTCAACTTATTTCGATCAAAGCAACAGAAAAGAAAATCTCCAAACGAAGGACAACGCTGTAAGAATTGAACTAAGTGTAAATAATTATGGACAACCATTTAGAAAATACAGTGGACTGATAGAACCCCCATACACAACAAAGGTCACTCTATCATCCTTCATTAAATATTGAAGGTTGTTAAAAATTTGCATATCAATAATTCCGAATTTATATATTAAATCGATGAAATTAAAACCAGACACAAACTTGTATCTTTGGGCCGCAATCCATTCAAATTATAAAACTTTCTACAAGATCTATGTAGACCCTAGAGAAGTGCCCGGCCAGTTATATAGGAGCCAACGTGGAGATGTGCGAACGGAAGAGGAAATAATTGAAAGGCAAGTGTGAGCAAGAGAGTGATTTCTCTGTAGGTGTCGACAGAGAATTTCAACAATTCCCCTGGAGGTTTCAATTTTCAAGAGCTTTCAAGCTGTGTTCAGAGCGGAGAAGGTAGGAGTAAATCTAATTTATATTAGGCGCATGGAATTGCGGTTTTCAATTTTTCAAAAGAGTTGATATTCCTTTGGAGGTTATGACGAACTCTTTCCTGCCTACTTTGAGAAAAGACCGAAACGAACTTCCGACCTTCATTTAAAATTTATATGGGTAGTTACTTTTGAAGTTTGAGAACCGACATTTTGGAAATGTGGGTTTTCGCCTAAATTCTTTCGCATTTTCACAGTACATCTTGTGGTTTTCAGTTTTCTCATATCTTTGCTAACAAACCTGCAACACGTTTCTATTAAAGATACGACTAACGGTATGTTGATGAAATTTCGCCACAGTTTTACAAAGAACTCAAATTTTGAGTTCAAGAAACAGGGGCCATTGTTTTTTTGATATTATGTTTAACGCTACAAGATGCAAATTAGTGAAGTTTCCAATGAAATATCACGTTTCAAGAAAATCCCTCGAGTATGAGTATTTTTGCATCATTCATTTAAAATCTTAGAAATCAAACGTATTTCAATTTAAATTGTCAATATGAACAAGACATACACACAATCAAGTTTGGTATTTCACATTATTGATTGTTTTCAACCATGGATCTTGTTTGTTTGTTATTCCTTTAACGTGCTCTATTTCCGCCTTTCGGCCAACGACACGCCGGGGAATTCTGACACCTCACTAACCCGGGAATTTTGCCGAACCCCTCTCGTGTCGAGGGAAGGGATCTTTAAGGTCCAACACATCTCTGTTAGACAGGACCGAAAGCTTTACATCTCCTTCGAAAGATGGATACTCAAGCGATTCCCAGAATCGAAAAATCGCACCGACTCTGTGGGTATTGAACCCAGGTTACTCTGCGCAGGAGACGAGCATCATATCCCATACGCCACCGAGTCGGCCAACCATGGATCTTCGACTACTTGTGAAGAATTAAGTTTTTGTTGTAAAAACACTGGATAGTATGATAAGAAATGTTGAATAATGACCACATATTCGGGATATTGTACTCAGTCGTCACTGAGAATTGAAACTGTGAATTTCAAAATTTAAAACAGGCTATAATCATAATTGAAATTGCCTAACGTTAGATTGTCCGATGTGCAGAGGGGTCGAATATTTGCTCTTATTGAAGAAGGGGTGACACAGAGGGATATAGTGGCCACATAGGGGTTGATTTCAAAAACCTACGCTCAATACGCGGAGCTACAATCTCTGCAAAATAGGCCAAGAAGAAGTCGTAGGAAGATCACTTCTGAAGAACAAGACCGCTTTTTGAGCCAAATTACAAGAGACCCTAGTGCGTCGCACCCCATACTCCAAAGGCAATTTCTGAAAGCAACAGGCATCAGTGTATCTGTCGAAACGATACGTCAAAGACTTCGTTGAAGGAATTTATACAGGAGAAGGCCGTAAGAGTTCCAGAGCTAACCAGACAACAAAAAATTAACAGACTCAATTGGTGTATCGAGCACCGAAATTGGAATATTGAGAATTGGCGAAATGTTCTTTTCTCGGATGAGACAAGAATTGGTGTTCGGTCAGATGATAAACTAGACTCCGAGCAGCAAGACAAATTCCGAAATACCAAGGGGGCAGTGTGATGTTTTGGGGTGGCATTATGCTGGGAGACAAAACAGTTTCGATTTCGTTTTCTACTAGTGTAACGGCTAGAAACTATGTGAACCTAGTGCTCGAGCCCATAAAGAGGCTCCTGCGAGGTGCCCACAGTGAGAATTTCACTTTTATGCAAGATAATTCTCCTCCGCATATCAGCAACCTCGCACAACATTATCTTGAAACAGAGGGAATTGCTATTTAGGACTGGCCACCTTGCTCTCCAGACCTAAATCCTAATGAACATTTATGGGATAAAATCAAAAGGAAAATTAGATCGCGCCAGGATAATCCAAGAACCCCACAACTGCTCATCCAATCCGAATAGTGGCAGAATATCAACCCAGAGGAGGTCAGAAACCTAATCCAAAGCATGCATAGACGCATTCAGGCTTGTATCAGAACAAGATACAGATACAAGCTACTGAGGTCGGAAAGAAAACACCTACTCCGTGAGAAAACAATTTCCAATTATTTTACTACATGCGGAACGGGTCTGTTATTTTCTTTTATTTGTTTCTTTCTTAAAATAAACCTTATTTATTTCTTTTTTCAATTGAAATATCTCAAAAATGATCAATTCTAACAGTCCTTCGAAATTTCCAAAATCCTGAGGTAATATTCAAAATATTGGGTGATTCCATATAAATTTGGTTGTATGTATACTTCTGAATTGTTTATGAGTTCATGAATATCGACTCAATAGTCAAGATAATCGTATTGGATTCAATACTCTGCAGATTCGAATACTATCAATTGTCATCTCGAATATACCAACTTGTCGTTACTCAATGAGCTATAAAACAAAAATTGATAGATAGATAGATAGATAGATTTTATATTTTATATTCGAAACAGTACTACAAGTAATGTATACTACAAAACAATAATTTCAGTTCTGTTATATGTACGTATATATTCTCTACAACGGAAAATTAAGAGATCAATAGAGAATCGAAAAGAGAACATGAGTCTGCTAATAAACTATATTCGTTAAAAGAGTGTTTAAATTTGGTGGAAAAAATCGAAATTATTAGTTGCCAAATGAATACAGATAGTTAAACTATTGAATGCTTTGAAATGAAAATATTAATATGAATTATATCAGAGGGTCCGTACTAACACGTAACTGGATAATTTTGAAGAAAAAATAGTATGTCACTGGTTTTTCACAAAATAAAAATCAGTATTGGATTCTCTATTAAATTTGAACTCTATCGATGTTTCTGTACGACTCAACATTGGCGAGTAAAATTGAAAATTAAAATTAGAAGAATTTTTATATTAATGAAACTACAACGAGGTCAACTGATCTGAATAATGGCGCTCAACAACAAAATTTGATAAATAAAAATTTTAAATAAATTGCTCAGAATGTAGTCCACCGATCTCGATACATTTGCGACTGCGCCTAATTAATGAATTCATTTCACTCAGATTTTGACGCATATCATTGCATACTTGTTGAATCCTCAAAACTAAGTTGTCTCTTGCATCTACTGAAGTAGCGTGAATTTTTTCTTTTATATATCCTCAAACTCAAAGTCCGGTGGATTAGAATCCGGTGATATGGATGGTCCAATGCTATTCATCACTTCACGATGCATATCATTTATTCCTAGTCAACCAATCCAACGTTGCGGATGATTGGTATTTAACCATTCTTTTACAGATATCCCAAAGTATAGGGACTTCATCTATTTGTATCCAACTTTCATATCTTGAATCAATAGGTGAATCTTCTATGTAGCCCTGCAAGTTATTCGTAGAAACTCAAAAAAATATTGTGAGATTAATCTTGGTGGTAGAAAATGTTATCCATAAACATACTTATCAGAAACTCCTAACCAACCATTTATCGGAAATTCCTTTAGGAATGATCGAATTTTCCGAGTTTTTTCGTGTGCCCAAACATGGATATTATGGTAATTCATTACTCCACGGCTAGTGAAAGATAATGCATCAGTCCAAAAAATCTAAAGCAAAAAGTTAGGATTATCCTCTGTCTAATTTAAAACCACTGGGAAAATCTCATTCATTTTTCAGCATCTCCATGGTGTTAATCCTAGATGGGCTGCAGATGATATGCGTGCATGTGGTCGTCTCGTCATATTCGCAATATTTGAGACTTAAATATTTGTTTTTGCTGAGCTGCCTTGCGAGAGTTGAGCCTCGGATTATTATCAAAGATTCGAAATATGCGATTGCGATTGTGATTTCAACGGTTTCAGTTATGTTCGTTATACACACGCAGACCAAAGTTACGTATATCCTGATGTGTTCTAACGAATACACGAGCATATGGAATTCTTCTATCTGGATAGCGTCTTCGATATTCACTGTCGCTTCCACATTTCCATCAGAAAATCCATAACAAAAATTAATATCTCCGTATTCGTTATTACCAAAACGCATTTTCAGAATAATATCTAGAACACTGATAATAACGATTACAATAGCAATAATTTATAATAAAAACAATAATTTTCATTCAATAAAAACCAATCAAATTTACAATAGCAATAATTTATAATAAAAACAATAACAATAAAAACTAATCAAATTACTGGAGAGCTAACTAATTTCTATTTTGTATTTGTCAATTCTGCCAAATAAATTTTTTCGATTGTTTTCCAGAGATCACTATTTTAATGTTTCACCTTAGTCTTTTTGGTAAAGACGAATACGAAAATATACATTTTCATTGTGAAATTCCTGACGGGAATGCGGTAGCCCGTGAATATCGAAGACGCTATCCAACTAGCAGAATTAAGTATTACGTAATTAAGGAGCTACATCTGGGGATGATGAAAAGAGAATAAGATTTTTGCGGTGGCGTTGCATGTTTGACTCTGTCCTAGGTGTTGTTGTGTTTCTCTGTTGCCTTGTGTGTGCTGTTATAGGTTTCAACATTGTTTTCCAGATAATAGGTATGTTTCCGCATCATCTCTTTTGTTCATTGTCGTGTTCTTCTCTATCTCTATGGCTTTTTTGATTTTTCTTTTCCGAAGTTGTTCTATATTGGCTAAATGTGTCGTGTTAACGTAGTAGAGTTTGTGGCCTGTTTTGTGCGAGTGTTGGAAATTTGCAGATGTGGTGGCTTGTTGTTTTCGGAATTTTTGTGTTCTTGAGTCCGAACCTCCATTCTTCTGTTTGTTTCCCCAATGTAGACGAGGCCACAAATAGATTTATGGAGGTTCGGATTCAAGAAAACAAAACAAGCCACAATATTTGATATTTTGAAACACTCGCCACAAACTCGACTACGACAACACAATACAACTAGCTAACATTGAACAACTCCGGAAAAAAAGAATAAGAATTCAGCAAGCAGAAGCAAATAGAGCAGTAACATTATACTCAGAGTTGAGAATGGCTGGCGCGATCTAGCTGAAAAGTTGTCAGAAACAATCAACGAATGGTCATACCAGGATCAACGGACGAGAAACCGAAAGGAAGAAGATACTTCATTAAAATACGTGTGCGTAAATCTACGAATTAACACGTACAGGGTGTTACATAATTATATGTCGCAACTTGAGGGGGTAAATCTACGTGCAATTTTATGAAAAAAAGTTCATATAAACATAGGTCTGCAAAAGCTGCGTTACGGAGCTACAAGGTGTTGAAATTTCCGGAAAAGGTTGTTTTTTCCATCAAAACTCCTGCAGTTTTCGAGATATTCAGCCCAAATTTGGCATGCAAGCTATTTTTTACAGCCTCCATCAATACACAAGGTGTTTTTTTTCCGGAGCCATGTTTTTCTACAGTACTGATCAGCGTACAATCAATTTTCGTCATGTTCGTTCAATTCAGAAACTTTTTTGACACTTGTAGTTTTTTCGTATCTCAGACCGTTCTCGAGCAAAACGTTATTAAACGATTGTATGCATTCGCTGAATTGACAGCACTTCTAACTAAAAAAATGACTAATAGGCTTTGATTCTTTTCATTTATTTATTTATTTTGACAGTTGCTAGAGTTGAACCAGTGTCTGCTCGAATTCTTCATTGAATTAACGATTAGTTTTTAGACTTTGGAGTTATTGCTGGTTAATTATACTAACGCCGAATTGGCTGATATCCATTACATGTACGGTCTGGCTGACGCAGACACAACAGAAGCTAGGCAACCTTTTCGAATATCCACAGAAGTTTGAGGGAAACTGGTACTTTTACTGCAAATAATCATTTAGAAGGTACAACTCAAACTATGAAAACTTCAGATATTGAGGAAGCAGTTTTGAACTGTATTGATTTGAATCTTCATACGAGTACAGGAAAAATTGGTTGAATATTTCACATGTTCTAGTTTGGAGGATTCTCCACGACTTTTTATTGTACCCGTTTCATATTCAACGCGTCCAAACTATACTTTCTCGAGATTTTCCTTCCAGACTGAATTTCTGCCGATGGTTCTTAGATAAAATTAGACAAAATGCTCATTTCGATAGTGAAATGATGTTCACAGACGTAGCTAACTTTTCGAGAACTGCTATCACAAATTTTCACAATAATCATTATTGTCCTGAGGAAAACCCCCATTTGATTGAAGAATCTCATCATCAAGAATAATTCTCACTAAATTTCTGGGTCGGAATAATTGGAAATTATTTGATTTTGCCATTTTTTCTGCCTAACAGACTAAACGGTCCTGCTGATCGGCAATTTCTTGAGGAGGATTTAGCTTTATTGCTCGAGGATGTGCCACTTTTAGCGAGAAACATAATGTGGTTCATGCATGACGAGGTACCAGCACATTTTAGTGGAGAAACTAGGGAATTCTTGCATAAAACATTCAACAGCCGTTGGATAGGTCGGGGTGAGCCAGAACCATGGCCTCCTAGGTCCCAGACTTTTTCTTATGGGGATATTTCGAAGGTTTAGTTTATACCACTCCAGTGAACACTATAGAAGAATTGAGAAATCGAATAATAACCTCTTGCGACACGATAAGAGTACGAAGAACGAAGAAGTATAGAGTATAGAGGATATATGTATTCTTGCAGGTGGAGGACACTTCCAGCCATTTATTCAGTTTTTTATTGTTCGTTTTTTCAATTTGATATTGAACAAGTATAAGTTTAGTCTCAGAAGACGAGCTATCAAAATAAAAGCAAATTATGGGCATACCTATCGAGTATTTCTATCATTTTTTTTCATTTAGCGAATGACATATAATTTACATTCAATAATTTTTCACTCAAGAACGGTTGGAGATACGAAAAAATTACAAATGTCAAAAAAGTTTCTTAATTGAACGAAGATTTCGAAAATTGATTGTACGCTGATCAGTGGCGTACTGAAGAAGAGTTTGCAAGGGCAAAAGGAGACATAACCTCGGAAAAGAAAACACCTTGCGAATTTCAGTTGAAATCTAGGACGAGTAATGATGGAAGCTGTACAAAATAGCTTGCATTCCATATTTGGGCTGAATATCTCAAAGACTGCAGAAGTTTTGAAGAAAAACCCAAATTTTTCACACTGTAGCTCCGTAATGAAGCTTTTGCGGACCTTTGTTTATAAAAACTTTTTTTCTTAAAATTAAACATAGATTTATCCCCTCAAGTTGTGACATACAATTACGTAACACCCTATATACTATATCATTATTCAGCCAATGACACCAATCTACTAACGAGTGGTGTAGTGGTGTATTAAATTCATATACAGAGAACATGTGTCGCAGTGGAAAATAATCAAACGTCAATACATATATAAGCATAACACATTCATTGAAGAATTGAAATAAAGGATCTTGAAAAAATGCCCAACAACACAAGCTTATGAAAAACACAGTTCCTAGTTCTTAGGTTACTGTTGAACATGAAATATCACAAACCGTACGTAAGATTGTAAATTTTTCTCCACATCCATAGATATTGAAAGAGCAAAAAAGTGAAGAATCATTCAATAATAATTGAAAGTCACAAGAAAAGGCTCTGAAAATTTTTTATACCGACGTTTCAAACATAACATTATTCATATCGACCTCCCATGATTGACATCAAATACTTTTCATGCCAAAGAGAAGTTACTTTCTAGCTGAGAACATGCTCTAATTAATTTTACTGATCCGTTCATTGTACTGCCCTGCCCACGACGGGAGTCCATGGAGGCGGCGTCCGTCGTCTTGGGAGAGCGATTGTCGGGCGTCAGGCCGAGAACTAATGGGTCGAAAAACGAGTTCGCATTTGCATGATTGTCGGTGGCGGCACGATTAATAAGAGGGAGCGTAGACAGATGCATCGAGGCGTCCTATAGGGTAAACAATGCGTTACAATTATCACCCCCAAATCCACTTTGATCGTTATTTGTCTACATTAACCCAGAGATGGGATCTTCCTGGTGAGAAGATTGATATCTCAATCTGACTGCATTTATCTTATGTGGCAACAATTTGTGTTAATCTCAACGGCGAGTAATTGAAACAAAAACCATCGAATCATATTCGATTTCACAAAATGAACATGTTTAATTGAATTTCTGTTAATGATGCCTAACGAATAGTCCAGAAATACAAAGCAATTGTTGAGTTGATAAACATTCATACATATATCGAGTGTTCCATGAAAAATGCCACAAGCTATGGCTCCTACAAATATCGATGAATTTCAATGGAACACCAAATTGAACCATGTTGAATAATATTCTAACAACCTGAAACATTTTCAGTGGTCTGTCATTTCGGAAAATATCGGAGGTACTCTCCACTTGCATTTTTCAAATGGTTACCTCATATTTTTATTACTTATTCTAACTTGAGTACTTCCTGCTGAGTAAGTATCACTTAAAACGCTGTATTTTCCAAGAAAAAAGAAATTAACGAAATATTTCGAAAAAAATTTTCAATTCATCGATTAGGCGACTGTTCTAGTTCGTGGTGAAAACTTGCTATCCTAGAAAGTGTTTTGGTCATTATTTCATTTCGGAGAACTAACATTATTTTATTTTTTGATTGAAAAGACTCAAATCGTAATAGATGATTGGAATTAATCGTGATGTTAACTCAGTGGCAGAGTACAATTGAAAAGCACAATGTAATTGTCATAGAATTATAATGGATATCATACGCAATTATTCACGAGAAATGATGACAGATTAGGTATCTACTTGCTAATTCTTGTTACTGTTTCGTTTCTTCTTCAAGTGTATGGAAGACAAAAATCAAGTGAGGACAGACATGTTACAAGCCTAATTTCAATCTAATAGAAATAGTGCACGAGCATGTCGACTCTATCAGAAACGATTTCCAAAGCGCTGCAATTTATAACCGTAGAAGTTTTAATTCGCACACTCTTCGTGGAAATACGTATGGAATAATCTACTCCACGGTAATACATATACATCGATATTAATATGTTCCGATTGTTCTAAAAACTCACATCACGGACCATTTCTCAACGTCACTTCTGTTCAAAACTGGTAAATTAGCAGATCATAACGATATTCAAGAATCTGAACAAATAAACTACCGAACACTTGAAAAGCTCTTGGCGAGTATTGATTGTCAATCGGTATATAGTATGAATGATAATGAAGATGTTACTATTTCAATTATTCAAAAAATTCAAGGAAAAATTAATGAATGTCAAACAAAAATTAAAACAAAGTTCTAGAAGAGAAAGCCGTGGATTAAAGGCGTTATTGAAACGCGTAATGAATTATATAAAAAGTGGGAGAAGGATAAAAACTATAGGAATATATTGAATGGACTGATAAAACATATCTAAAGTAGCTTTTACATGGTCAGGGTAAACTCAGCCACGAATAGTTCAAATGAAGTATGGAGAATTGTGAATGAGCTTTGATCAAATCAAAAAACACGTAGATCCGTAGATGGGTTGGAAACCGAGAAAGGTGTGATTAGTGAGCCGCGGGAAATCGCTCAGGAATTGAATGAATATTTCACAACTATTGGAATAAAATTAGCGCAAAAATTAAGAGTCGAAAAAAACAGACATAACATTCAATACTTTCAAAAATGAGTTATCTTTGACTCCAACAAGCGAAGAAGGAATTAGAAGTTTAATAATGAATTTAAAAAACAAGAAAAGTAGTGGAATAGATGAAATATCTTCTGAGGTGTTGAAGACTGGTATTGAATCATTACTATGTGGCGAATATGATTTCGAGTAAGGCATATTTTCTCCGACAGTATTGAAAACTGCAGTTATAATACCATTATACAAAGCGGGAGATGAGAACAAAAATTTTAACTATTGACCTATGTCGCTGATTTCAAGCTTGGCCAAAATTATTGAAGGTGTAAAGAAAAATAGGTTATCTTTATATTTGGAGAAAATGAACATTCCGTCAGATATGCAGTAAGGATTTTAGAGAAGAAGTCCACGCGGGATGCCATCGCTACACTAACTGAAAACATCTACGAAGCTTTCAATGACAGTAAAGTGTCATTGTGTATTTTTATAGACTCAACAAAAGTATTTGATACGATGGAGCATGGAATTCTGCTGGAGTTGTTGGAGGAGATGGGAATTTGTGGAATCAGGCTGGAATTGTTGAAGAGCTACCTTAATTATAGAAAACAACAAGTTAGAATAGATGGAAATGTATACAGTGATTCACGCACGGTTGAATGCGGTGTTCCGCAAGAAACCGTTTTAGGGCCAATATTGTTTACGGAATATTTAAACTAATGCTATTTTTACAAACTAAAGGTCGTATAATAAGCTTTGCGGACGACACTGCACTATTTTATTCCTGAAATAATTGGCAAGATTTGAGGAAAACCGCAGAAAATGATTTTGTATTCCTAAAAAACTGGTTTGACGAACACCTTTTGAGCATAAATTTCACCAAGACTGTATACGTTCCCTTCTCGGTTGATAAACGTTTCCTTCCAGAGAAACCCCCTTTATTAGTGTGGGATGGTGATGTGTCGTTTGAGATTCCTTGTTGTAACCACGTCAAGTATTTGGGGGTGATCTTGGATTCGCACCTACAGTGGAATGCTCATATGGAAAAGCTCGTATTAAAACTCAGACGTCTCGTCTCTAAATTTAAGATTATATCTAACATAACGAAAAACAATCGAAAATGGTGTACAAAGCCCTGGTGGAGTCGCAGTTGCGTTATGGTATTGTTGCATGGGGTGGCGTTTGTAGTTATATACTCGATAAGCTGGTTATTCAACAGACATGGCTCCTCAAAATTGTTCACAAGAAAGATATTACATTCCCCACGAACCCATTGTTTAAAATATCAGGAGCATGGGACGTGAAACAGCTATTTTGATCTGCGATTATAGCATCTTCACGATGATCTTCATAAACAAGTGCAAGAGCAACATGTTATGAGTACGAAATATAGTGAGTACTCTTTGGAGATTCCAAAAGTTCACAAGACCATAAGTCAGCGAAGCCACTTCTTCCTTAGCCCCAGAATTTTCAAGATTGGAAGTAAAATCGGAAAGAAAAAAATAATTATTTTCAATTTCATTAGCTAGTATGGTTATAATTCAGCATTCCTTGGAGAATTCCAATGTATGTTTTTGAGTATGATAAATTGTTTTGATATATAGATTCTGTTCATAAAATTTTTCTGTATAAACTCACCACAGGTATTACCTTTGTGAATTCTTTTGTCTTTGTTAGGAAATACTCGTAAAGATATCATTATTATTATATATTATATTATTATTATTAGTGCCTACGTGATGCACTCTAACCGAAGCAGCAGTTCAGTACGTCTGGTATTTAAACTTTTTTCAACTTAAACATTACCCAACAATAAAAATTCGTAAACCAGAACATAGATTTTATTGAAGAAATCTGAACAATACATGCAAAATAAATACTAATAATATTCATAAATTTATTATATACTCCCTACTCGTTGTTTCGATATACCCCCTCCAATGCAAATTTAACTGTTTCAAAAGAACAGCGACAACTTGGTACTTCTTTGACAGCTGGTAAAAATGACATGACATTTATATGTAAACAATTTGAGTTATTGCATCATGTTTGTTAGTGCGTTTAGTTCATGGTCGAAAAATGAGTTTTAAATAAAGACCTGCAATTGAGTTTTGTGTAAAACTTGGTAAATCATTTACCGAAACGCACCAAATGCTACAAACTGCATATGGTATTGATTATCCATCCCGTACGCAAGTGTACTGTGGTTTAAGCGATATAACCCTGAATGATGACGAAAGATCAGGCCGACCCAAAAATCGGAAGGAAACATCGACAAACTGCGTGGATTAATCGAAAATTATAAAAAATCATCAGGGAAATTTATTGAAATGGAGTTAGGTATTCCTCGAATAACTGTATCCTCATTTTGTTGGGTTACGAAGGTTAATTCGAGGTTTGTATCTCACAAACTGACCAATAACCAAAAAGTTAATCGAATTGAGCATAGCAAAGACATCTTTAAAAGTGCTAGAAAGAACCTAAACTTCATGAAAACGATTGTGATCAGCGGCAAAGTACTGAATGGAGAGCGTTGGAGGAAGAAAAATCCAAAAAAAAGTCGCTCGGAGAAATCAAAAGTTTTGCTGATTTGTTTTCACGATTGGTAAGGAATTATCCACAAGAAATCTGTGACCAGATAGTCACAGGAGACTTTTATTTGGGTGTCATGAAATGATTACAGGCAAGAATTCGTCATATTCGGGCATAATACCAGAAAACGGGAGTTGGACTCTTTAGCGCGATAATGCCCTATTACATCTCTCAAGAGTTGCAACTGAATTTTTGATCAACAATCACATTATTGCCTTGCAATATTCACCCTATTTACCTTGTTTGGCTCCATGCGACCACTACATGTTCCCTAAGCTGAATTTGACGATGAAAAGGAAAGCGGTACATTTCGATAGAGGCCATTGACAGTGCGGTGACCCACCCGCTAAAAACCATTCCAAAAAACGAGATATAGAGGTCGTTTAACAACCTGTTGGTGCGTGCAAATTTGTGTACAAAAACAGAAGGAATCAATACAATCATCAATAAAAAAAAAAGATTTGTATAGATAAAAATACTGTTTGTTTCGAATTTCGAAGAGTTCCGTTACTTCGTATAATGTTGAAGAGGAATATTCAAGTAACAAAATAAACTTTGATTTCCCATTGTGAGGACAGAAAAGAACTCAATACATATTCGGAAAAAACGAGATCGAAATATTGATATACCTACAAGTTTCTGCGGAACTCGCTCTCGTTTATCATTTTACTTTCATTTCCAACTCTACAAACTATTAAATGGTAGATAGTTAATTTTCTCTTGCTGTTCGAGAAATCTTATAAATTAAACAGTTTTTTTCTTTTCAGATCAAAGGAATTTTTTTCAGATCGTTACATCACTATTTATTTCCAAGCTATTAGAGAAATGGCATACATTCGTTATGCCACGACTATCAACCCATATCGCTTATTCTCACATAAAATGTGTTTTATACTCACAAGGAGACAACTAGGGGTTCACGGCTTGACCTGAAAATCAAGCTACTCGATTTGTCTTGACTTGAAATTAAGACAAGCTTCTGTTCTCAACATTCAAGACAAGACAAGTTAAGTCGCTTGACAGCTTCAATCAGAACACAATTGAAATGAAACATTGAAATCCCTCTCATATTCAGTAAGACCGAGAATAAAGTTTTAAATAATACTGAATGTTCGATAGGAAATATTTAAATGAAAATCAATGTAAAAATCTGAAAATAATTCATGAATTTGACGAAAACACAAATACAGAACAAGAACAAGAGTGAAAGTGAAATGTATATTCTGAAATGAAACACAACCTATCACAAAAACAACATAAATGAATTTTCTTTAACACAACAGATATGAACTTCCGTGAAAATGAAAACAACTGAATTAAACTTCTGTAAAAATAATAGACAGAAAAGAATAAGAATAAGCGCAGCTACATTCCCTCTTCATCAAATGGTTGATAGTTCGCTGCTTCTGAACCAGAATATAGTATTATATATATTCTTTATAGATTTATATTAATTTTTTGATGTACGAGTTTCGGGGAAATCGCTGGACTCCCCTTACAAACTGTTCTCGGGGATTCACTGATTATTCCAATAGATTCTGTTGAATATTGCCAGATATAGTAAACTTTAATCGATAGATTATTATATTTACACTTCTGGCCGCTAGGTGACGACACTACATATATGTCTTTCAGTTTTCTATATATTTTCACAATGAATATTGAGGTTTTAACGAATGATACCTCTGAAAGAATCATTTCATTCGAATCTATTCTAAATTATATAAAAATATGTTGTAGGTTGTAGGCGACATCATTATTTTATCGAGTGTTGTTGTGGAATACAAAAATTCTTTACATTTCTGAAATGACTGCTGGTTGAGTTTCCACTTTTACTTTAAATCAACCAAATTTCCCCGCTGTACTGAACTATTTGCATCTACTTGTTGTACCACATCAAACGTACTAAGTTTTGAAATCCCAGTGTGTTGCAGCCAACTAAAAACTTCTGTGTGGCTCGAGCTACTACCTACTTCTATTGCACTTGTACGGGTACGACAACAAGCTATTAGCAACTGAACTCAACTTTATGCTCTCACAAGTATCAAGCTTTCAAGCAGCTTGAAAAAGCTTGATGCCAAGTCAAGCCTTAGGACTGCAAAATCAAGTCAAGTCAAGCCCTTGATTTTTTTAAAAAGCTTGAATTTCAAGTCAAGTCAAGCTTTCCGAAAAATTTTCAAGCTGCTTGACTTGACGAAACCCTGAAGACAACCATCTTGACAACGTAATTAGTTAATGTGTAGCATATATTTATCTAGACCAAGCATTACTTGAATATTTGGAAAGACGAAAAATAACACTCGAAGGGAAATGAGGTACCTAAAAATCGAATCTCCCAAACTTTAATGCATCACTATCTGCACTGCAATAAAGAGGAAATCAGGCAACATTTGTCAATACTATAGTATTCCATTATTTAACAAATTCGAACAGAAGTATGATAACGCTCTCTGCTTACCCGAAAAAACGTTAAGCGTACTACAGTCGTCATTCAATAGCGGTGCCACTTTTCGATACTTTTGCCTTGCATATACAACTTTTATTGACATCATCCACTGCTTTCTTTCTGTAGTCTTATTGCTGCATCATTTCTCAGGAAACCGTGGATTGAAAGAGCTAAGATCGTGAGCTCCGAGTTTATTGGCAGGAGTTTTCACATCTTGGTCTTAGTATTCTGTCGTAATTGTTGAGATTCGTAACTGTGCAGTTTGTGTGCTTACAAATATGTGCTCAAATATCGTGTTAAAAATGTATTAATTCCACTGCAATATGGTTGCCATACCACACTCTATCTATCACACGAAAGATCCAAAATAAATCACGGTTTCATATCGAAGAAATTATTATTCAAGGAACAATATTCAACCTTCCGTAGAAAGTTAAATATCCCCCCTTCAAGGAGCTAGGTTTCCGATCCACTCTTCATAATCACCGTCAATCTGGACCACAGAGCAGTGGTACAGCACGGTCGGATATCATGAATAGGAGCAATGGACTGCAGTTTCGGTCTCATTCGACCTCGTCAGCATTGCCTACCCATTCACAACATCAGGCCATGCCGCCACCTACTCATCCTAATCCTTTGGAGCGAAAGTAATCATATAAATGTAACTGCACCCTCCAACGAACTGATACAGAGGCTACCTTACCATCGCCCCGCGAAACGGGGATAACAAGGAGTAGATCAGGAAAACATCAAGCGGTCATTCCTGATCTACTCTTTGTTATCACTGTTTCACGGGGCGATGGTAAAGTAGCCTTTGTCTCGGTTCGATCGAGGACGCAGTAACATTTATATGATTACTTTCGCTCCAGCGAATTGAGATGAGGAGGTGGTGGCGTGACCTGATGTTGTGAATGGGAACGCAATGCTGACGAGGCCGAAACTGCAGTCGATTGCTCCATTCATGACATCCGACCGTGCTGTACCACTGCTCTGTGGTCCCGGTTGACGGTGATTATGAAGAGTGGATCGGAAAACTAGCTCCTTAAAGGGAGATTATTTAACATTCTATGGAAGGTTGAATATTGTTCCTTGAATAATAATTTCTTCGATGTGTCTACACTATGCGAAATCTCGCATATAGTAACTTTTTGTTTGAGACATTCACGGTTTCATAGTTTTAAGTTTTAATTTCTGCAGGCAGTCCATAATGACTGCCTATTTAGGATCTTTCATCTATACAGCAGACAACTTCAAATTCTACAAGTGACTTTACACACACCAAAATAATAAAATAGTTCAGTTTAAAATTCTCCACAATAAAATTTTAGCCACCTGATAAAAAACTAGGTCACTGGAACTAATCAGTAGAGTAACTTCATCATTCCACATTTCGACGTTGAAAACAGGTTGGAACAGTGAAACTAATTCAATCGAGAGACTATTGCGTGTGTCGAGTATTGCAATATCTATAATTTAGGTTGTTTGATTTCGTTTATCTGGTCTCTTGTGTCATATTGATTCGGTTGGGAGAATTGTCCTATCGAAACATTGCTGGCACTTTTTATTTTCACGAAGTTCATTCGGTATATATTTGTAACGGGTTTAATTCATGAGAATGCATTTGTGTTGTAGGGTTAAACTAAAATAAACAAAAACTATAACAGGATGTAACTGATGCAATATTTATCATATTAATTTTATCAGGCCAGTGTAAAAATTTTCTTGGTACTAATGGTGATTTCGTTGCGTTGGGTATCTATTCTTAGACATACCCATATTTGAAGCTTTACGGGGTTCGATGTAGATTCAAAGTAGATTTTGTTAGATTGTGAGAAAATTTTGTTGTTGGGACTTCAAGAGGGCCAGTAGAACTCCCAGGGAGAATTAGGATGCTACTAGAATGTCGTATAATTCTTTTATTCTAGGTATTTTAATGATTGTTATCATCACTAAGATAATTCGCTTACTTCGGTAGGACCGGCAGAGTATACCACACGTATTGAATAACCTAGGTTGAACATGGGTCATACTCATTTATTGCTAGATGGGTCTGGAAAACGGCACGGTTCAGACATATTTGCATCTGTGTTTCTCAAGGAATGTCGAACATTATACGTATGCACGAGGATAGAATGAGCATGCGCAAAGCTTTATTTCATTAGATAATTGGATAATTTAATTCATTTGCTCTTCGGTTCCTTGATAGAGACATAAGTAACCTTCTCTGTCTCAATGTGTTCGGGAAACTTTCACGTTTGCAGTAGCAATATAAAAGTATTAAATATATGGTTGAAGTACAGAGATTAAAATTATATAAACTTCAATTTGAAATATTTATTCAAATTAAAATAGAATGAGTATATACAAAACATCGATGTGATTAATGATAAGTGCTTTGTGTATGTTTATAATCTAACCTGGCAATCAAACCTGTTTGGGACCGTGGTCAACCCCAACATTAATATTTTACATTCAGTTCTTTGAAATAGCTTATTCTGAATGATATTGATCATCTCAAAATGAAAAATATTAAATTATGTCGATTTCCTCGTCAACAAAGGAAATACATGCTGCGACAGGTATAATATCCCGCTTTCTTACCGTTCGCGCCGTTTATCTCATTCCTGTAATTAGGTGTTGAATGTATCCAACTCATATACTAGCAATTTTTGTTTATTTTCCATATAAATAAAACGCTGCAGTATTTTGCGGATTCGATTATATACAGATATACCGAAAATCCCACAATACCATTGTCGACATTGCGCCTTATCTATAAAAGAAAAAACATTTCGGAAGGAAACGATGAAGGCTTATAAAACCAAAGTCCTTTTAATTAAATCCACCCAGATAAAATACTTTGAAGACATGAAAGAAATACAAAATTTAGCTAACGATATGAAAAGTTTGAGCTTCGTGCATTGTTGATCTCTGAAACAGGAAAACCACACATTATAGGATGAAATTCAATTTTACCAGCGATGAAAGAAGCAATACCTAGTGTGCATAGATCAGATTCAGATATTATCCGAAAAAATCCTTTGGGCAATAATTCTATTCAAGGACAAATTGATGATTAAAAACTCAAACAAGTGCACTTATCTGCAGTCAACATTAAGTCTAGATGTGGAGAGGAATACAAAAAGAAAAGTACATTCAACAATCTGGAAAGGTTTTGTGTCGGGAAAGAAATTGCTTCAAATAATATTTTGTTACAGATGGCGCACTGGCTATGATAGAGCGCCACAAAGGAGTCATAGGTTGCTTTAAAGTCAGGATTTTGTTATAGAAATTTTGAGTCGAGGCCTTTATATGTCACTGAATATAAGATCAGACCAGTTGAAAAAGAATAGAAGTAACTCCTTGAATAACAAATTATTTATTCAACTTTGTATTGATAATTATGTAGAATCCAGTCGACTGCAACTACACATAAAGGTGCGCTGGTTGTCAGAAGGCTTAGCTCGACTTCATAATCTGTTTGAATCTATTATAAAGTTCCTAGAAAACAATGACCCAGAATAGTCCGCCAACCTCATTTCATTAAAATACAGTATTGCGTTCTTGACAAACTTATATAAATTGTTTAATTTAGCTCTTCTCTTCTCCCACACTTATGTTTCGTATTCACAATCGAACACTCCTGCCCAAATATCGTTTCATGACTTTCGTCTCACAACTTTCATCTAGATATTTCTATAATGCTCTCTTATTGAATTTTTCCTCTGCACTTTCCTTTTGCAACTACATCTTGCTAATTTCCTGTATTTTCTGTAGTACTTTGACATGACACAGATCAAAACTCTTCCGTCCTCTTCCCTTTGGATCTTTCCACGAGCACGGAACGCCCGCTCTGGTCTCTCGAACTATTATTCTGCTCTCTACATTAAATCATGGCTGCCGCACTATGTGTACGTCATACTCATTCAATTTCGTTTTGAAATTCTTCCCACGTTTTCTCTTTCGCCTTACTTCATTTACTTTTACATTGTGTTTTGCTCCCGCACTTCATATACTTATCTGTTTTGTACTACCTTTAAGAAATTTGCTACCATACTCCTTAATTACTATCCGCCATTGAACGTCTCTTATCTTCTGCACATATTTCGCTACTTCTCTTTCGCCCTTTCTTTCTTTTCTTTCTTCAAAGAAATGATCCACTTTCTTCCACTCAAATCTTTGGCAATTTTTCTTCCCCACCTTCCTTCCGTTCTTGCTTTCCGAACATTTCCTCGCACAATCTTTCGGCCTTCTCATCCAACTCTTTCCTCAAGATCATTCACTACCGCACAATTCATCAGCATCACTACCTTATCTCACATTACACACATTGCTTCATTTCATTATTCACGCACTCCTACTGTCTTTTCTGTCGGAATTTCTGCTACGTTTTTCGACTCACTCAATTTCGCACAGGACTCATTTCTGAACTTTTCTCTGCAAACTACTCAACGCTTTCAACTCTTAATTTCTTACCCCACATTCCTTCCATACCCATTTCTTACTTTCATCCAGCACTTTCATCTGCACTCATCCCTCACTTTTGTCTAGCATTTCCAACTTCCCACCAAACTTTCATCCAGCACTTTCCTCTCACCCTTTTCATTCGGGTATTTCTGTAGATATATCCTCTTCGATTTTCCCTACGTACTTTCGTTCAGCACATGCCTCTTGCTTTTTCGCCGAACTTTTTGCATGAACATTGCTATAACATTCTACTGAATTGTTTCGTCTTTTTCCTTTCGCACTTTCCTCTCGCAATCGATGCCTGCACTACTCCTTCCATCCTGATTTCATATTTGGCTGCCGCAAATTCTTTCCGTAATTCAATATCACTCTGTCTTCGTTGTTCATCGCACTTCCTTTCGTACTCTCGCTTTTCAATTTGCCCTAACTTTTCGCTCCCGTTTTCAGTTTCGCACTACTCTGAAGAACTTTGCTCCTGTACTCTGCTCATGAGATTTTTCTCGTCCCTAAATAAGTCTTGAGACCGGCACTGATCTTGATCACATTCCTTTCGCACTTTCTTCCTCGTTTTTCTCTGGGAACATCCTCCTGCCCTTTCATCTGCTCGTTCCTTCGCAATATCTTTCCGCACTTTGCTCCCGATCTTTCTTACGATTATTCCTTCAGCACATTCCTCCAACTCAAAAGATGACTCATACAGGATGGAGATAAAAGTAGCATTGCCGAGTAATAGCAATTCAATGACAATAACAATTTCATCAAGTACAAGGCTTATTGAAAACGTTCAAAAAACTTCAAGGGACGATTTCAGGACACATTAAATATGAGCATACCGAACTGGGTATTGGATCCTCCTTGAAATATTAGCATAGCAGTATCATCATGATTAAAACAAGAACTAATAGAACGGATAACAAAATGAAGAATAAAAATTTAAATTGAAGGATGGCTATTATAAATTTGGGCTACAAAACCACAGTTGTGTGGATTACTCCTATTTAGGTGAATGTGACTTCACTGTTGGATCCACACTAATAACTACAAATAGAAAATTTCGACTTCATGTTACTGGGGCGAGTTAATCGAACCTGAAACATACAATTCCTTGAGATGCATCAAACTCAAAGTTTTAATTAGTTATGTTTTGAATTATCTTTTTAGATTGTTCAAAAAAACATTCGTCAATATAACTAAGTGTAACTTTTAATTGCTCCCAATGGAACATTCTCTTCCATTGTTATTTTATACTGGGTGGGGCAACTAAAACGGAAAAGACTCAATAACTGCTAAACTATTAGTTTCTGGACAAAAAGCAGAAACGGTGATTTTATTTTACATCAACCCCTTAAGCAGAGACGCATAAAACTCAATTTTTTTAATAGGGAAGATAGGTCGAGTGATACCTCATTGGAAAGCTTTTTTGGTTCTCAAAACAAATAGGTAATAATTTTTGAGTTTTGACATATTCGGAAGAAGATACAGGCTGATTCGTCAAAAGATGAGTTATTTTCAGTGATTGCAAAATTTGTCGATTTCGAATGAACATTCACCGAAATACTGTAGTATTTTCTTCTACACCATCTCAGACACCCCTTCAGATGAGGTTGTCAACCCCTCAAATCTTCGAATTGATCAGTTAGTTTGAGTAATAACCCAATAGGAAGGTTTTAGAATTTCTAGAATATTGTAGACAAAATTATTGCTTCATCTGCATTGTGATGAAGATACCGAGTGAATTAATAGAGTGCGATACAATGTTTGCGAGGTCTGCTGATTTTGGATGGAGATTTAGAACACGTTTGTTTGGTTTTTAAATAATAGAGCTCATTCATAGAATTACCTACAAGTTGGTGAATAGGGAAAAATTGAAAAAACAATGAATTTATATAATACCTGATACATTTTATAGATCAACTCGGTATCAATCGATTAAATATTCAAAGTAATCGCCACCAACTTCCAATCATAAATACAGATTTTGCTCGAAATGTTCCCGAACCTTACGTAGCATTTCAGGGGTTATACGATTACAATCGACTACAATCCGTTGACGGTAAATCCACCAAATCTGCTGGATCAGTTTTGTAAATTTGACTCTTTAAGTGGCCCCATAATAAAAAATCCAATAGTGACAAGTCGGGAGAACGTGGAGGCCATTCTGTAGGGCCTCTTATTCCGATCCATTGATAAGGATATCATCGATCTAGCTATTGTCAAATAGAAAGTGGAAAATGTGGGGGGCACCATCCTGCTGAAACACAATATCCTCTTCTAAATAGCTAGGATCATTTTCCAAAATTCAGTTATGGCTGGATTGATTAGTTCTTCAAGTAGTTGGACATACATTTCTCCCGCCAGATTTCCTGGTAGGAGAAATGGCCGAATCAGACGATTCCCATAGATGCCAACCCAAACATCCAATTTTTCAGGATATTGGGTATGTACTCCAAGAAAGATTCTGGGATTACAGTCCGACCAGAACTGGCAGTTATGACGATTGACAGTGCCATTCAAAAAAAAGTACATTCATCCGAGAAGCAATTATTGTAGAGAGAGTGGGGATTGTTTGCGATTCGCTCACTTATTATTTCACAGAATTGCTCTCTGCGGTCGAAGTCATCCTCATTCAATTCCTGGACCATCTCCATATTATACGGATGGAATTTATTTTGTCCAATAGTTCTTCGACTCACAACAATTTCACTTTCCAATTTTCTTGTACTCCGAGAGGGATCAATCACTACTTGCCCGAGCAAAGCAGTTACTATTTCCTCATTGCGTATGGGTCTTTGGACAAGCTGTCTTTTCATATTCGGAACAGAGCAAGTGTCTCCAAATTTGCACTTACTTGGCACTTACATGTTTGTCGTCCTGGCGTTCATTGAAAATAGAAGCTGTCCTATTTGCACAAGTATTACTGCTGAAAAAAATTCAATAATTTCTACTTTTTCAGCTATTGAACAAACCATTATACTGATATAGATGCAACCCGTGAGTGTTGAAAGCAGCTAGATAAATAAACTGATTTGAATTTCATTCAACAGATACAAGATATCTGGAGAAAAACAAAAACTGTCAAATTTGTTGTTGAGAAATCTGCATTACACCTGTGTGATTTCGGATGAATATTGTTCTGTAACGTGAACTTTACTGGATTTCGTTTCATTTCAATCTTGGATACCATGCTGTTAGAGGATTCTCACATATGACGTTCGGTTGCGTATGTGGTCGTGACACGTGCGGGACATTACCCTAGTGGTTGTCTCCACATGTCTGCGTTCCATCAATCCACCGATGAGGAACATTTTTCGCAATTCAACCGATGATACGGAGCGATCATCGCTTCTTTGTGAAGAGGCTCTTATGCTGTGTATGAATTTCTCCATGATCCAACCTGTATCTTCATGTAATCGGATTTGAAAATTCGTCCACTGTAATCAGATAATTGTGAATATCAATTCAATGAGTTATAATTCGGACTAACTGATCAATTCGAAGATTTGAAGGGTCGAAGGGGGTGTAGTGGAAGAACCAATGCTTAAAGATATTTTTCCCCAAAATGCAAATTTCGGTGAATGTTCATTCAAAATCGACAGATTTTGCAATCACTAAAAATAACTCGTCTTTTGACGAACCAGCCTGTATATTGTTCCTAATATGTCAAAACTCAAAAATTACAACACGTTTGTGTTGAGAATCAAAGAAGCTTTCCAATGAGGTATAACTCGACCTATCTTCCCTATTCAAAAATTTGAATTTTGTGCACACCTGCTTAGGGGATTTATGTAAAATAAAATCACCGTGAGTTATAAGATGTCCCCCTTCAGACAAAAATTGACCTGTTTCTGATTTTTGTCCAGAAACGAATACGGTAGCAGTAATTGTGTCTTTTCTGCTTTAGTTGCCCCACTACTATCTCATAACTATAATATATTTTTTCAAATTACATTGTTTAATATATATCATAACAATAGCTGTTTTCCATCCGTGAGAAATGATATATATATATATATATATATATATATATATATATATATATATATATATATATATATATATATATATATATATATATATATCTTTTGAAAAGGCAGGATTTACAAAATTTGAAAAATTTACAATAAATGCTTATATCTATAATTTTAGTGTGTGCCAGAAAAAGCACGAGTGGGTAAAAGGGGAACCATACTTTCTTGTATATGATTCAATAAACGAGTGAAAAAAAAACCTGAGGAAAAAACTCGTTTCCCTATCGCTATTGAACTAGCAATAGCTTGTCTGTTTATGTTGTGTTAGAGTCGTGTGTACAAAAAGAGTACCAAAGATTTTTCTGCTTAGCCGCTTCATTCTCCCTTGCATTCCATGATTTCCAAACGAAGACAAGGGTGAAAGAAAGGGGTTAGAATTGAAATATGGAGGCACCAGAAAAAAATCAAAGGGCGGTGAAGAAATAAGTTTGAGTACCAAGGTCCTCTACTTTGTCTCAGGAACATGAATTCAACATAACAGACTCATTTTGATTCTAGACAAGGTTTCAAAAAGAACGTTGAAAGCAATGAAAATTGCATAGTAAACATTCTTAAAAAAATACATTACATTATTGAAAATGTAGTGAAAATTTGTTAAGTTTATTGCGACTCAAAATGCAACATGAATCACCACCTATAATTTTATGTTATGCCACGAAAGCGAAGAATGAACAAAATCAGATGTTGAAACATGTACTGCGAAAAAGAGTCTGGTACATAAATGGCAGAATATTGAATTCTTCTTTAATTTTAATTATTCATTTTCCTGGCAATATTTAACCATAATTATTGAAACCCTCAATTTTTCATTGTATTGATTTTATCCGGTAGGCTGGAGAAGGATAATGAAGTGATTTGTTTCAAAAGAAATAATTGATGAGATCAACCACTCACACGAATTATTTCGAACAAAAATATAAACACATGAGAAATGTATAGGGAGCACATAGAAAATCAATAAATTCTGGGTAAAATGATTTTTTCAGTTTGACAACAATATTTTGCTTATCAGATGTATTGAAAAGGAAATATTTGAAGAATCACAGTGTTGATTTAATCTCTTTAGAAGCTCAACTACGAAGAACAAAAGTTGGACCACACGCGGCCTCAAATTTCATTCAAAGAAACAAAACCTTTCAATATTTCAATATTTTACTTCTCCTATAACGGTACTGTCCTTCTCCAAATTCATTTTGCGAGAACAACACAGGAATGTACGTACAAAACACCATGAATATCATTTTTCATTATTTTGAAATTTTAAACACCGCAGATATGTTGAAGTGGATTAGCTTGCAGTCATCTTCAACAATCATCTTGGAACTCAAAAGCCAATTGGGCAATGGCAATTTGGCTTTTGGAATATTAAGTTTCCTAAAAAAGCAGCAACGGCATTCCTCTATGTCTTATATCAACGGACATACTATTCTTATATATCAAAAATGCTAATTCGCAAGTTCAGAGCTATTTTCAGCAGATCGTGTCTCTTCAGGAAGTTTTACCAAATTTGACAGAGTATATTGCGTCGTTGTTGCAAATTTATCGACGTGATTACACCAGTTGAGCTGCAAATAAATCAAGACAAAATGTCCCCAATTGAAAAAAAAATGTTTTCCGTCAAAACAATGAATGAATGAACCCGTGAAATTTTAATGGAACTCAGAATCGAATTATCACCGCAATCGCCATATTCAACAGATCTACCCTCAGTGACTTCTATTTGTTCTCTATCTCCAGAAATATGCTCAGCGGGCAACGGTTCTTATCAAACGAGGATGTTTTCCAAACGCCTATTTCAAGGTAGTAATCTTACTTAAATAAGTTACAGCTCCGCTTATAGAAATAAACAGGGTGTTACGTAATAGCATGTCACAACTTGAGGGAGTAAATCTACGTACAACAATTTTAAGAAAAAAAGTTCATATAAGCATAGGTCTGCAAAAGCTCCGTTACTAAGCTACAGGATGTCGAAATTTTCGGAAAAAATTGAGTTTTTTTCAAAACCCTTGCAGTTTTTGAGATATTCAGCCCAAATTTGGAATGCAAGCTATTTTTACAGCCTCCATCATTACACGTCCTAAATTTCAACTAGAATCTACAAGATGTTATCTTTTCCGGAGCCATGTCTTATTTTGCCCTTTCAAACTTTTTTGTAGTGCGCCACTGACCAGCGTACAATCAGTTTTCGTCATCTTCGTTCAATTTAGAAACTTTTTTGACACTTGTAATTTTTTCGTATCTCCGTATAACAGTTTTCGAGTGAAAAATTATTGAATTTGAATTATTTGAATTGTATGTTATTCGCCAAATTAAAAAAATAATAGAAATACTTGATAAGTTTGCCCAAAGTTTGCTTTTATTTCGATAGCACGTTTTCTGACACTCAACTTATACTTATTCAATATCAAACTAAAAAAAAACAATTAAAAACTAAATAAATTGCTGTAAGTGTCCTCCACCTGCAAGATTACAGGCCTCTGTCCTTCCTCGCATATTATCAAGCACTCTTTAAAATATTCCTGAGGTATTTCTTTTCGTATCACAAGAGGTTATTATTCGATTTATCAATTCTTCTACAGTGTTCACTGGAGTGGTATAAACTCAACTTTTGAGATATCCTCATAAGAAAAAGTCTAAACTATTTGAGTCTGGGGACCTAGGAGGCCATGGTTCTGACCCACCCGGACCTATCCATCGGTTGTTGAATGTATTCAAGAATTTTCTAGCTTCTCCACTGAAATGTGCTGGTGCCCCGTCATGCATAAACCACATTACGTTTCTCACCAAAAGTGGCACATCCTCCAGCAATAAAAGTAAATCCTCCTCAAGAAATTGCCGATAAGCGGAACCGTTTGGTCTGTTAGGCAAAAAGAATGGCCCAATCAAATAATTTCCAATTATTCCGACCCAGACATTTAGTGAGAATTGTTCTTGATGATGAGATTCTTCAATCAAATGGGGAATTTCCTAGCTCAATAATGAATGTTCTGTCTGTGAACATTATTTCACTATCAAAATGAGCATTTTCTCTTGAAGGAAAATCTCGAGGAAGTAGAGTTTGGACGCGTTGAATATGAAACGGGTTCAATAAAAAGTCGTGGAAATTCCTTCAAACTAGAACATGTGTAATACTCAACTGATTTCCAATTTTTCTTGTACTCACATGAGGATTCAAATCAATGCAATTCAAATCTGCTTCCTCAATGTCTGGAGTTCTCATAGTTTGAGTTGCACCTTTTAAATGATTATTTGCAGTAAAAGTACCAGTTTCCCTTAACCTTCTGTGGATATTTGAAAATGTTCGCCTGTCTGGTGTTACTCGATTTGGACAGCGCGCCTGATAATCGCCTAGCTTCTGTTGTGTTTCCGTCAGCCAGACCATACATGTAATGGATATCAGCCAATTCGGCGTTAGTAAAATTAACAATTTATTCTTACAGCAATAACTTCAAAAGTCTTAAAACTAATCGTTAATTTAATGAACAATTCGAGCAGACACTGGTTCAACTTTAGCAGATGTAAAAATAAGTAAATGAATGAAAAAAATCAAAGCCTACTAGTCATTTTTTTAATTAGGAGTGCTTTCAATTCAGCGAATGCATACAATCGTTTAATCATTCTTTGCTCGAGAACAGTCGGACATACGAAAAAATTACTGATGTCAAAAAAGTTTCTACATTGAACGAAGATGACGAAAATTTCTTCTACGCCGATCAGTGGCGTACTGCAAAAAAGTTTGCAAGGGCAAAAGAAGACATGGCTCCAGAATTGAAAACACCTTACAGATTCTAGTTGAAATTTAAGACGTGTAATGTTGGAGCTTGCATTTCAAATTTGGGCTGAATATCTCAAAAACTGCAAGTGTTTTGAAGAAAAAAACAATTTTTTTCGGAAATTTCAACTGTAGCTCCCTAACGAAGCTTTTGCAGACCTATGTTTATATGAACTTTTTTTCTTAAGAGTTCACGTAGATTTACCCCTTCAAGTTGTGACATACTATTATGTAATACCCTGTATAGAATAAAATTACAAATAAATCTCCTTAAAAAATTTTTCCTTCTATTCCACTGATACTTACTGAAATTCTTCAAAAATGCATACATAAATGGAAAGTATTATGAAAAATTTTGTTCACATTAGTTTTACAAATCACATACATCGCCAGGCCAATAATTTTCTAAATTAAATATATTCAAAGCGGAGATAATTAAGGGCAGTATCAAACCTTTCGGAACTTCGAGAATCTAAAAACAATCAAAAAGTTCTCTCGATCTCATTCGTCCCAAAAGTGCACTACACTCGTTAATTTAATTGGGATTGTAACCACTTTCCATACCGATACCATTACGTACAAACCGGATTACCTAATCTCAGTCACGGGACTATCTCTGCAAAGTGCACAAAGAGGCTAATTCAAAGGGGTTTCCTTCGTCGACGACGGCATTACGTAAGTGATACGGCGGGTGACCAGGAGAAAACAGTTAGCATCGTCCATTAGAAAATTCGAATGGCACTGACACCTACTTTTATCATTTTATTATTATTTACTATAGATTGGTGAATGTATATATTTTACATTTATTAGCAAAATTAGTATACATACAGGTTGGAAAGAGAATAGTTGAAAAGATAGGGAAGACCGGGGTAACTTTTATTTTTTTTCATAATTCTTGAATCGCATATAACTTTGCGAAATATTATTTATATCCTATATTCATGTTTTATCGACCATAAGATGGTATGAGATATTGCAAAATAATATCGATGAGTGAATAGCATTCCTTATCAAAAACACTTTTTGTTTGTTTTTGTTAAAATTTGTCCCTCACTTGGAGCATGTTGTAAAAACCTGAGATAAGTAGTCACAATGGTTGATTATCGAAATAAATTCATATATTTATCGGAACGCATAAACAGTTTTTCATCAATGTCAATATAAGTGACAAAATTCAAAGAAAATATTCTTTGAAACAAGGAAAAAAATTATTATTGAAATAAAAAAAAAACATCAGTGTGAATCTGAACTACAATAATGGCAGACGTAAAAAAAAATCTCCTCTTTCAGAACTCTTCCTGTCCTAAGCTCTTTCTTCTTTTCTCTCTTTTCAATTTCTTTGATTTTGAATTATTTTGCTCTACTTCTTAAGCATCATTTTCAGAAGTATCTGTTTTTTATAGTCTTTTCTTGACGCGGCCTAGCTTTTGGAAATGGGCGAATAATATCATTTGAAAATTCATCTGGACCTTCGGTCGTAGTATTTAATTTCATCAATTTGCTACTAGTTAGTGAAATACCTAGTTCGGAAATTGCTTCGTTATGGCTACTACACTCAGATGGCCTGGCTGGGAAATTGATTTGTTATGCAGAGGTGTTGAATTTCAAGTTTCAATTGGCTGTACTGCAATTTCAGGAGTACGAAGAAAGTCATCGTCTGTGAAGATATTTCGATTGAAGATTCGATTCTGGAAACTGAGAATGTCTCACAAGAGAAGAATTGTAATAGTCATAGATTCACCGCCATTATTTCTGATTCACGTATCCTGAAATTACAACAACATTTTTTCAGGGGTCCATAAACACTTCTATTTAACGTGTTCTCCTTTGCGAAATTTACTATCTTTACTGCTATGTGAGACTCGTGACGGGTTAGGTTTAGTTAGGTTCTTCTCTATGATATCAATGAAAATACTCATAGTTATTTTATTGGTTGTTACAAAACTAAAGAGTTTCATACAGTGTTAAACTTAACTAAGAAGTAACTTTGGATGTTGAAGCGTGGCACTGCATGTCTTCAACATACTTTTCATGAGATGGTACGTACTGAGTGCCAATCGCGAGCATGATAACATATCATCGTCACTTAGTCGATTGCGATATTTTGACTTAATTATCTTCATTTCAGTAAATGCATACTCGCACAAGTAAGTTGACCCAAACATTGCCGTCAGTTGAAGGGCGATTTGCTTTAGATTCGGATATTTATCTTCAGATATAAAATTTGTATCAGATGCTGTAGCTCTGAGATGTATATCTGATATAATCTGCACCAACTCATTTTCAACAGAACATGAGTTCATATTGAATAACTATTTCTGTAGCTAATTCCTCAATGTTCTTACATGAGAAAGTACAATTCATAAATGATGCTATATTTGCCAATTTACTGCAATCATAAAAACGCATTTCCAATTGTCCCAAAATATTTGATAATTCAACCTCATGCGTATCAATCAAATCAATCAAAATGTTTCAGATCTTTTCTTTTCAGTTGATCTATCATAAGTTACAATTTACTTTTGAATGCCTTTTTACTGCGCTAAACATCTGTATAATAGTTTTTCCTTTACCTTGAAGCTCCAAGTTAATGGTATTTAAGTGCATTGTAATGTCAGTTAAAAATGCCAATTCAGTCAGCCATTTTTCTTTTTTCAACATCTGAGTGTCATCACCTCTTTTCGGCAATAATTCTTGAAACCTTTCTAGGAATTTTCCGCGACTCAACCACCTGACGTCCGTGTGAAGAACTGAATCAGTTTGTTCAGCTGACTCCCTATCTTCCAACTGCAACTTTAAAAGCCGCCGCTGCAAGCTACTTGCACGGATGGAATTCACAATTTTTATTGCAATGCCCATAATTTCCTTCGTGTTTAAATTCTTTAACACAAAACTTTTTGATGTATAATGCAATGGAATGAAAAACATGAAGGGAAATCTTCATTATCTCGACACAATGCCAAAAAATCATTTTTGTTTTCAGTCAGTGATGGTGCTCCATCGGTTGTAATGCACACTGATTTATATATTGGTAGCTTGTAGTTTTTCACAAAATTAAAGAAAACATCATACATATCTTCGCCACGGGTCTTTCCCTTCAGAGGAATCATTGTCAAAAATTCTTCCTTAGCCAACATGTGACTGAATACCATCGGAATAAAAATACACAGCGGGGCAGTGTCTGTCAAATCGGTGAATTCGTCGAACTGTAAAGAAAAGTATGTGCATTTCATGATATCATGTTTTAGTTTATCTGCCATGTCCTGACTCATGACTTCAATACGCCTTGTAACAGTCGGACGAGATAACTGAAGTTCTCTAATAGCATTCATGGTTTCTGTTTTATTTTTGAAATCTCCAAATAAAGTCTTACCCACTTCAACAAATGCTTCCTTCACAACCGATCCATCTTCGAATGGTTTCTTGTGTTTCGCCAATATATGAGATATTTTAAATGACGCGATCGTAGCAGCTTTTGAGTGTTTGGCTGGTCTTGTGGAACATGTTTTGTTTTTTTTTTTCAAACAAAATATCAAATTACGTACATTTCGTTTTCTCAATTCACTCTATGACGGAAAATCCTTTTCATAGTTTTTATGAACCATTTTATGATGCCTCTCTAAGTTACCAACCTTAGGTATTGCAACTGACGAAATACAAATAAGACAAATGCACTTATCCTTCACCATATAAAAAAAATTCTTCCTCCCAATCGTTATTAAAATGATACGTTAGATTTCTCCGCTGCTCTCATTTTGTACTATTTAATAATAAACTTTGTATCAACCTAGTATTGCTTTCAAGTTACAATTCAGAATGACTTCAATTCCTGCAGGCGCAACATTTATAACGGCATGAACGAAAGTCTCGGATGTTCCCATCAAACGCGCCGCCCGAAATTTCTAGAAAAGCGGCAAGAATGAAGAACGCGGCTTTTCTTTGACCAGTAGCGCGCGTTCCTTTGATGAAGCCGCCTTTTGTTGCTAGCAGAGTATTGTTATTACGTAATAAATTTTTTTAGTTCAGTTACCTACTTATTAAAGAAATTTTTCTTCTCGATATCTACCCAAAAAGCACTCGCGATCGACCGTTTGAGCACCCCTGGTATAGGGTATTTCGAGCAAACGCTTTTTAATTTTTCCTCAAATCAATATTGAGGACACAATGTTTCTTTGAAGTCCTCAAATTTTAGAAAATGTCGAATATTTCAGAAACTATTGAAGATAGGTACAAGGAATTTCGAACAAACTCACCTTCATTTTTCCTCACAAAGTCAAGAATGGAAAAAATATAGGATGTACCATTGAAAAAAACATAACTTTGTTATGGACCTTCATAATGGAACATCCTGTAGGGTCTAAGATGTTTTTAATTAGTAGTCACTGCAGCACAACATATTATTGTGCAAAAAAATTCAAATTCGGCCGTAAAATATGCCTAATCTTGCGCATATGGTGAGCCACCCGGTATAGACCTGTTTGGTATATTTCAATGTCAGTAAATTTCATATAATCAGAAGTAAAATTAATAAAATGAATTCCTTTGGTTTCCATAATGTTTATTTCTAAAACACTCGACGGGATTCGAAAGTTATGTCTTTTTCAAGTGTTCAGGGCTAACAGTTATGAGCAAGAATGTGCTAACTATACCTATTTTAAATGCTGAATAGTGGAGAGTAATTTAATTCTACTTGGCTATTGAGAATTTTGAGATATTACAACGTTTTTCAATAGTAAACTTCCCAACAGATTCATGGTCATCCCTTCATTGTATTTGAGGAGAATCTTTGAATCATCTAATGTAATAATGTGATTTGTAGATTTAAAATGTTCTAAATTATAAGATTTATAGATTTAAAATGTTCTGAAACTGCGGATTTGTTATCTGAGAAATCTCAGAATCTTTGAATCTAGAAGTTAAGTTTCGATCCGTTTATCCTACGTAAGCTGTTTGGCATTCATCGCATTCAATTTTATATATTCCCGACTGATTGAATTCATTAGATTTTTATTTGGCTTTGAAGAGAAACTTGTTTATGGTAGGACCACTGGAAAAGGAGTTTGTTGAATTTAATTTGGAGAGATAATTGCAGATATTATCTGAGGAAGAGCCAATCTGAGGTAGACAAGCGTATTTATTTTCTGATTTTTCTAAAATGGAATATAGTAATTGAGAAATTTGTTTTTATTCTTTGTGTATAATAATATTGTTTATGTGGGAGACTGGATGCAATTTTCTTAATGATGTTGATTTCCATATTAGAGTGTATTTTGGATATGGAAATGAAAAAGGCTCTATGAATCATTGAATTATTAGCAGCTAATTTATGTTTAATGTGATTAAAAGAATTCATTCGGATTGTTAAATTTATAAATATTTCTTTTCTGAATATCATGTTGTAGATGGGATTATTATCTAGTTCAATGATGGTTAGGTCTAGGAAATTTATTGGATTGTTGCATTCATTATGTACAAATTTCCGACCAAACTGTGAGAAATCGACTGCAAGAAGGTCAACTCCACTCCAGACGTCCTTTAAGAGTTCCACTAATGAATTGAAACAGTCTATAATATAAATAATTGAATGCAACTGACCCATGGAAATCGCGCTGCTCGTTTAGCTTGGTGCCAAGAACACGTAAACTGGGATCAGGAGGTGGTCCTTTAAGCCACAGTTCTCTTCAGTGATGAATCTAGATTTAGTTATTATCCCGATTCCGGAAGAATTCGAATATGGAGGGAACCTGGAAAGCAAAACCGTCTCCAGCATGCTCGAGAAGTTGTTAGACAGGGAGGTGGATCAGTGATGTTTTGGGGAGGTATACGCCTTGGTGGAAGAACTGACCTCCTTTTCATACAAAACAACCTCACGGGAAATTCTTACGCAAATGAGATAGTTTTACCTGTAGTGGTACCGTATCTCCAAAGAATGGGTCCAAATCCACTCTTCCAACAAGATAATGCCCCTCCTCATCGTGCAAGAGTTCTCTTGAACGTTCTTGAAGAGAATGATATCGATCTTCTACCGTGGCCATCCTTCTCTCCAGATCTGAATCCCATCGAGCATGTGTGGGACACCCTAAAAAGAAATCTCCTGCGTCAAAACGTCTTCCATCATGAACAGGATCTTCGATTAGCAGTTCAGGAGGCTTGGAATGACTTAGGCCAAAATGTAATAGACAATTTAATATTGAGCATGCCGCGACGATGCCAAAGTGTCATTAATAACAGAGGTGGAGCTTCTGGGTACTGAAAAATATAAGTGTTTCCATATCGTTTCGAAAATAATAGTTCAGGTTTTTTTTTGTGTTTTACCAAATATCGACATTTTCAAATTTCAATTTTTTTATAATAGGTGCTTTGGAAAAGTCAAATATTATTGTTTTCTTGAGAATACATTATATACAATACATCCTAACAAAAACTGAAAGATTTCTATAAGTTCGCATCATCAAATTCATATTTTAAAGATATTGGTAAGTGTTCCTAGACTTTTTCGAGGTGTTTACATCAACATCATTTAATAATCGGAAGTGATTTTTCATTTTCCCAATGAATTTTTATATTTTAGAAGTCCTAATTCCAATTATATATCAATGACAGTATAATCAACTCTATGATATCTGTAATATCTATGAAACTTCATAAAATGCAACTATTTCGTTTCTCAGATATAGTACTTTATCAATGAAGCATGTGAACTCGAAATATTAATTAGCTTGAATCAGATTGAGCAAGTTGATGTCAACTAACGTCGTATATGAAAGTTTCTTTTCAGAATGGAAGACATTCCATTAGTATGTCTCAAGTTTAAACTACACTTTCACAACAAAAATTCATGTTCAATGTTTTCTTTCCTATTCGAATAATGCTCTAATGAAAAGCATATGACGTGGACACATCCTGTTGACATCAAAGCAATATATGATGCGAGGCATGGCAGGGGCTGGAAAGACCAGCGACGAATAACAACAGTCCAATACGTATAAAGATGCATTGATCGAAGCCCTTGGCACTAGAACTGATTGGTTTCTTTTCTCTCCTCCTGCACGTCAATATTTATTTCGTGCTATATGATGACGTGTAAACAAGCGATCGAATTTCAAATAACTATAATATAACAGGACAGAGAAATAACAAGATATTTTATGTCCTGTTTAATCTATTTCAGAAAATAATAAGGTTTTCCTTTGTATTTTTTTAACTCCTATAAATGGCGGAATTCATTGAATTGATGTCAAATAATTTTCTGAAAATTTTATCATATATATTCTAAGCAGTATTTGATTCGATAATATTTCAATTCACACAAAAATAATGTAATAGCATTCAGTGTTAATTGACTAAGGTCCGAACCATAGGCTGAGAGCCTCGTGGGTACATTGATGTGATTTGTTGATAATACTATATGAACATATGAAGTAATCCTAATATATAATCATTCCAGAATATGTTACCGATTATAATCATTGTCTGGCAGTGGTATTGATTATTCATGCACAGATATATGGGTAACTCGTCGGGATTAAACACCCTTTCTATACATATTATATAAATAATATAAACCATATAAATTATTTCTAATGTTTTCGCGAATAAAGTGTAGTATTATTTTATTTTTCATCTTTGTGTTTGATTTGGTTGCTCGTAACGTTTCGGCAACGCCCCCTATCTATGGCAGCTTCCACCCCAAATATTTCAATAGGGAAAAGGGATCGAGTGAAACATTTTTAAAAATGCTGATTCCATTCGCTAGATGTCCACGTAAGCATTTAATTTCAGAAATAACATGGTGGCAAATTGAAATCGAGAATTGTTGGAAAAACTTCAAAGATTTTATCAATCCGTTCGATCTCCGTTTGAGGAAAACACTTGATCAAAATCGATTCGGAAGAATTTAACTTGAACGTTTGCGCATCATCCCCTATGTCTGTCAATTACCTCCCGAAAATTTCCAACCCTTTGAAAAGTTCTTCAATTTATTGAATTCTTTTCTTACTTCGTCGACGATTGAGCAACCCTTTACATTTCGTGTTAAGATCAATCAAGTCGATTTTGCTTCGCAAAGTTAACGATTCTGCTGATCTGGAATGGGAAAAAGCTTAATATCTTCCGTTCGAATCAATAATTAAAAATGATGTTTACTTTTGATGGCATGTGTCAACTTGTTATCATTCTTTCCGTATTTGAAAATTTTTTCCGAATCTGGTAGATTTCAGTTGCTCTTGATTGTTCTTTGAAACACTGGCAATTTACGTTGGTAGTATCTTTCATAATTTTGATAACCTGAAATAACGGCGATTTAGATGAAGATTGGGGTACACATTGTAGGAACTCATTGAAATAGGCAGTTTGTTTTTCAAAAATAATAAATTTGCTAGATAAACTGCGCGAGTTAATAGCTTATTAGCCTTAAAAAATTTTGAGGCACAAATGCGTTCTGAAGTTAACGAGCAAATTCATGGAAAATGGATGCGTTATCAATAAAAGGCCCAATCACACCAGAGTTGCCAATGACGAAGGTATTGGTGTGGCCGTTTGGGGTGAAGTTGCCATGATGGAGGATACACAATCTGAAAGAAGATTGTCGCAAATATCTGGAGTATGCCGGACAAATATTTTCAGAATTTTTCACAAGTACAGATATAAAATTAGACTCATACACGACCTGAATGAAGATGATTTCGATCGTCATTTAGTGTACTTCGAACATTTCAGTGAGCGGATCAATTACTATACGAGTTTCTTCAAAATGTTTATTTTTCCGATGAATCAATTTTTTTTTAATGCAGAGGCGCATCGCTATAACTGTAGAGCTTCAAGTGACACTAATCCCCATCTAAACGAGGAGAATCATACTCAAAGACTTCGAAAACATAATGTTTGGGCCGGAATTTTGGAAGACCATATTGTAGGACCCTTATTTATACAAGAAAACTTGAAAGGCGAAACCTATTTGAACATGTAAGAGAATCTGATCGATCCTATCAGTTATCGTCGAAGGAGATCCAAATTTATCTTAACATAACGTTTTGTATCAATATGATGGAGCACCGCTAGAGTATCGCCAGATAGATCGACCGAACAATCGACTTTCGATTTCTTCTAGTAGGGCTACCTGAAGTCTGAAGTCTATGTTACGCCACCCGAATTGTTCGAAACACTACGACAAATAATTATTCAAGCCTGTCAGCTATCAACACCAAAAATGTTGCAAAATCCTAGGCACTCATTCGAATCTCGATTGTACCAATGCGGGAGAAATTATACCACGATTGAAAAACTGAAAACTCAATGATATGTTTCACTTCGAAATGGATGAGAATTCATGAGAATCACGGAAGTCCAAGCAGTTTTTAATTGATAATGATACTTCAAAAAGTATACTGATATTGGGGTTCAGATACCCTTTGCATCGAGATAAAATATGACCTCTTTGACATTATAGAAACTTTCGGAGTGGTATTTGATAAGAGTAGGGGTGGATACGCAAACATTCAAACATTTTGCGTCTATATATATATATATATATATATATATATATATATATATATATATATATATATATATATATATATATATATATATATATATATATATATATATATATATATATATATATATATATATATATATATATAAATCGTCGCATCACCTGGTGTTCTGAATTCACAATCGATTAAGCAGCTCGATCGCAGTTTCTTTGTCAACATGTGTTTTTGGACATATGCGGGGGAAAAAATTTGATCTATGTAGTAACATTTGTATCCATATGATCTCAAACACGTCTGAAACAAGAATGAGTTTATTTGACTATCAGTATTCATTCAATTTCTCTTCAGTTTTCACGCTGAGTTGATGCAAATTTTCTGTGTTTCTTGTTGATTTTCGAATCTTTGAATTTATTGTAATGGCTGCAGAACGTCCTGGACGCTATTGGAGTGATCATGTAGTGGTAACAATTGTAACACTTTTAGAGGAGGGGCGAAGCCAACGTCACGTGGCTAACTTGTTGAATGTTAACCAAAGCACTATTTCAAGAGCAATTGATCGGTACCACGAAACAGGGGAATATGGAAGAAGGTCCGGACAGGGAAGGAATCGGATAACAACACCAGTTGATGATCATTGGCTTCATTTAACTGCACTAAAAGTTCGACACTGTACGGCTAGAATGCTACAAAATGAACTTGCACTTTCCAGAAATGTGCAAATTTCATTGCAAACTGTTAGGAACAGGAACAGAGAAGATGATATCAAACCAAGGGTGGCTTCTACCTGAACGCGTCTCACCAGAGAGCATCGAGTTGCAAGACTTCAGTTTGCGAGGGAACATGCAAATTGGGGTATTCCAGAATGGTCGAAAGTTCTCTTTTCCGTAGAGTCCAGGTTCTGTCTAGTATCAAATGATAAACGCTTGCCTTTATACAGACGACCTGGGGAACGGAATCAGCAATGCAGCCCCCTCCGAAAACTTCGGAGGGCGCTCAGTAATGGTGTGGGGAGGCATTTATTTCCATGATCGAACTGAGTTAGTCCTAAGGAATGATGGAAGAATGACAGCGGCCAAATACATCGCAGATATCCTTGAACCCCATGTTGTACCCTTTGGTCCATTGATTGGCGAAAACTTTATTTATATGCATGATGATGCTCGGCCTCATGCAGCTAAAGAGAATTTCTGCAAAATGCCAAAACTGACATTTTAATATGGCCAGCCAGAAGTCCCGACTTGAATTCCATAGAACATGGGGTGGCAAATTCAGCAACGTAGGATGCTTCCTCAGATTTGGAACTCAGTGACTCAAGAGTACATCCAAAATTTTATTGAGGAGCTTCCGAGTCGTATACTGGCAGTACTTAGGACTCGGAGAGGAAACACTCGATTTTGAAAATGGTTAGTAACCATTTGATATATATATATATATATATATATATATATATATATATATATATATATATATATATATATATATATATACAGGGTGTCTACTATAAAAGGTGTCAAACTTCAGTAGGTGATAGTACAAGTCATTTGCAACAAAATGTCCTATAACATTCTTTCGAAAAGTTATTTATCGAGTTATTTAACATTTCTTGATTTTACGAAATTCTTTGCTTCTCTCTATAAAAACAGGAATATCTCTGTTACTCTCACAACTACATCAAATCTGACCATACTATCAGAAAGATCATTGAATTTGCTATAGGATAGGTAAGTACTAATTGTAAAAAAAAATTTTCATACCTGGTGTTGTAAAATGAAGAGATTGTGAAATAAACAAAATTGGTGGAATATTCTTGGTAGCTGTACCACTGAAAACTGATGGATAAGTAGCGGTTTTTTGTGGAAAAACTACTACATTTAACTGACTAACTATTTTTTTCAGCAAATCATGGGTAAGAGTAATAAGGACACAAAATTCGAAAACGCAAAAATCTTATATTACTTAATGAAACAGGAACAGGAACTAAAACAAATTAATGAATCATATTTTCACGAATGAGATTCAAAAACTATAACAGGTGTTCAAAATGTCTTCGTCTTTCTTGAAAGCACTTAAAACACCTTTTTCTTAAACTATCAACTACTCTTTGAAGTTCAATGTGTTTTTGACTCATTTCGTTGCAACAGATTCGAATCCTTTCAATTAATTCTTGTTTAGTATTAAAGGGAATTCTATAAACATTAGCCCCACACATAAAAATCAAGCGACGTAAGGTCAGGGCTTCTGGGTTGCCATCTCACCGGCCCGAATCGACCTATCCATTTCTCTCCAAAACTGTCAGTCATCCAATTTGGGACCATTCAAGAATTACGTACCAGGCAGCCGTCCATTCGAAACCAAATGTGATGCCGAGTATCTATAGGCATTCCCTCCAGAACGTTCATTATTTCGTTATTTAATAGATTTAAAAATTCGTTTGAATTGAGACGGTCGGGAAGTATAGAAGTCCCAACAAGCTGACCCCTCCTTGGCCCCAGCCACACATTTACTCTAATCTCGTGCTGAGAGTGTGACACAATAATGCCATGAGGATTTTCTGTATGCAATATATAGGAATTTCTCAAATTCATCATACCAACTTTGGTAAAAGCCTCTTCCGAATTTTATCTGATCCACAATTCTGTAATTTATTCATGTACCACCTACAAAATTGCAACTTCCCTCACTATCCACTGGCAATAGGTCTTGAACCTTACTCAAATGGTAAGGATGTAAATTATTTCTCTTGAGAACTCTATGAAAACATTTTTTTCAAAAAAGCAAATGGAACCGTAAAAGGGGAAATTATATAAACTTCAATTCATTAATTCATTGAATGACAGTTCCTGTCAAATTCTAAATATTTTTATTTGTTTTAAAATCAAGTAATACAAGCCTTCTGTGATTTATTCTCTTACGATTCTTTTATCTAAGTTTCTTAAAAATCAATATCCAGATATGTTATTTATTTATCGCTTATTATTATTGAAAGGTCACTTGTGGAATTGTTTAAACACTTCGGTGAAACTAGCTCATTTGTGATCGAAGGATAAGAGACTTTAATGTTCTTACACTTACTCTCACCCATGATATTGCTGTTAAAAATAGTGAGCTCAAAAGTTGATATACCGTTCAGAAGCCAGATGAATTTAGTAGTTTTTTCCAAAAAGAAGCCTGCTTCTTATCAATCAGTATTCAGTGGTACAGCTAACACGAAAATACCACCAATTTTGTTCATTTCACAATTTTTTCATTTAGCCTTTTACAACACCCGGTATCTTATAGCAAATTCATTGCTCTTTCCGATGGTATGGTCAAATATGATTTCTTCTTCTTCTTTTTATAGAGAGAAGCAGAAAATTTCGTAAAATCAAGTGTTAAATAACTCGATAATTATCAACAATGTTATAGGACATATATATATATATATATATATATATATATATATATAGACCCCTGTATATATATATATATATATATATATATATATATATATATATATATATATATATATATATATATATATTTATTATGGCTTAAAAAGTAACCATTGAATTAACGACCATTTAATTGGAGTGAAAACAATCAAATACTACGTAGCACATTATCACCGAAACGAAAGCAGTCATTCTATAATTAATCGTAAAACAGAAATTTTTTGCAGAGGCTCGAATGAATGAGAATTGGAGAAACTAATCACTTGATTACTGAACTAGAAGCGTTGCAAGAAGAATGGAGAGTTCTACAGAAATATCAGATAAAAAATCAAGTACTGGAAATAAAAATAACTGAGTTTAAAAAAAAATCACTATTTGGTCACCATTTTGGAAGACCCATTGCGAACCTTTTACTGAGGCCGTTTCAAAGAATAGACACATATAAAATTTACTCATATTCTCGGGTGTAATATCATATCCTGAAATTTCCCCCAGTTTTCGGACATCATGTCCGAACAACACGATTTGCATCCAATCAACCTATAACAACTTGAAACACTTACCTTAACCAATGTCGTTTCGTTATAGATGTATGGCAACAAATTGCATCATATTGGTCAGCAACCCAAACAATTATAATAATGTAGAATGCAGTAGTCGTGTCATTGAAGAACTCCGACATTATGGCTTCCATTCCTGAAAAAAAACAATAAACTAATTAACAGTACAGAAATTGTCTTTATTTATACATTCAGTAAAATTTCTTACTAGTTTCATAAAATGCAATGAAATATATAAAATGTTCAAAATAAAATTGCTCTCAGTTCCACAGTTAGAAACATTTAATTAATTCCTCGACTTCGGTTTCTGACATGGATAGTTTCTTGAATTATTAAAATACCTTTACTTGTCACGCCTATTTCGAGAATTTTTGGACGTTTCACGATGAGATTAGTATGTATGACAGTTGGATTTGCATTGTTTCCTGAGAGTCATGAAATGAGATGAAATCTTTCGTACAAGAAAGTGATGACCCACTGAAAATTGTAGTAAAGGCGACAAAAATGGTTCACCAATTAAAGACTACTCAGATATTCCCGCACAGAAACGTCATAACTAGTTCTAGGTCCCGAGAGATATCAATACTTTATTTTGAGTAACTACGACTTCAGTTGAACTTCCTACGATTGATCTTAAATGAAATTATCCACGATATAAATTTGTTATCAACACTTGAACCATACGCATTATTGAATACTTTCTCAATGATATCCAACAATCTTATACATACAGATTTGATTTTTTAATTAAATGAAATTTCACCACACTGTGGCTTCTTCAGATAGGTAGAACATTCAAAAGGATGATGTGATAGTGGTGAAAGGCACTTAGCTGAATAGAAGGAAAATTCAAACAGAATTGTTTGTTTCAAGAACTGAAATAATATTGACGAATTGATTATAAACCCTAGATCACTAACCTTATTTTACAACGCTTATTACTAACCTTCGTCGTTTCGACTACGCCTTATAAAAGGGAGGCTTCTAAAGGTTTATGAAATAAAACATTTAGTGTTTAACTTATTTATTACAATAACCATTCGTTAACATGTTTATAAGTTTTTCATTTACTAAAATCACAATTAATCTTTCAATTAAGATCAGACTTCACTAATCTGAACATTATTGTTTTTTAAATGCTTAATCATCATTAAATTATGAATTAGAAAAATCAAAACTAATAAAAATAAAAAACTAACACACATTTGAATATTTATTTCCAATAATTGTCTAACACATATAGTTGTACAATTCGTCAATAGAAGAGAATAAAACAAAACAATGAAAATGAAACATCTAACAGAATAACATTGTATCAACAACACACATCGCATATAATTGAGATTTTCTCATTAAGCATTTAGGAACTCATTTATAGTATAGGGCTCGATAACACGGATATATTTGAATATTTGAGATTTGAAAATTTTAAAGATTTCTGTACGTTTGATTTCAGACGGAAACTTGTTATAAAACAATGATACGGGTTTTTCTTTCATCTATCCTACTTGAACGGGGTCACCGGAAGAAAGGATTCGACCATGGAACGATTCCTACATATCTCGAGATCGGGTCCCCGAAGAGAAATCGTCATTACAAGACTTAATTTTCGAATTTGAGACTGTTTTTGAGACCTAGATTTTCGAGAAAAAGATCGGAAACACGGGGGCGGAGCCATTCACCGCTCCTACCGTCCCTTAGATCGCTAATCAAGCTCGGTCGACAGTCAACCTAATTTACGGGCCAAAGTCGATGTCCGTCGCCGGCACAGCTGCTTATTTCTTCGGACTTTGTTTCACCGGTAGTCGGCCTTACCAACGTGTTAAATTTAATGCTCTCTTTCGAATGAAAATAGTGAGATGGAAACAGTTAGTTACTTCAGCGCTACCAACATAATTTTGGTACTAACAACATCTAGAAGATAATGCTCTCTCTCTGAATGAAATATCCTGAGTCACAGACATCATTTCATTCAGTCTCATAGTCGATATGTCAGATTTGAGAATTCCGAATTTTATGTCGATGAAAAGTTTAACGAAACTTAAAAGAAACTTTTGAAGGTAAGTTTAAGTAATTTGAGATTTATTTTGTCCATTTTATATATATTTTGTTTAAGGAAAAAATGACAAACTTTGGAATTTTATAAGTTTAAGATTCTGAGGTTATTCTAACCTAAATAATGTGATTCAAACCGAATGTTGTAGATATAAAATTAGTATAATCTCAAATGTATTATTCGAGATTATCGAATAATTGTCTATATAATTCGAACTCAATTCTTATGAAGAATAAGAAAGTATTTTGCTGGATAATGAAGCGAAATGGCGTAATGTGAATTTGTTCAAGTTATAGATTGAGAAATTGAACCAGGCTTTAAATAATGTTTGAAAGGTAAGTGAACGTGTTCTGTCGTCAGTTTGTTATTTTGTAATATATATTTTTTCAGCATACTGAAGAAAAACCGATATATTCAGTATTTACATCGAACCTAACCTTCAATTGAAGAAAATCACATATTTTCTGAAAAATTCAAAATCTCCAAAAGTGCCGTTTATATTTCATGATTTTGGTTGAAGATACTCACTTATATGATGTTGTAGTCCAGTTTGCTCCATTTATTTTCATTTCTCATTATAAATTCACAAAATCAAGAATTGAATATAAGTAAGATATAATATCAAATTATGTATATACAGAGTCTAGATACTTTCAATGCTTCATGTATATTTATATATGGTGTTTTACCAGGATATATAATAACTAGACCTATCATGAGAAAATGCATGGAACATAAGGGAAAAAGAGATCTGACTGCAATATTCAGAAGGGCTTGAGCAAATTCTAATAGACTTATATTAATGCTGAACACTTCGAAAGACTTCTTCGAAGAAAAGTGAGAGAATTTAAGTAAAACAACTTAAGGAACACACTTCAGGTGAGTATCGAAAAATATATGTCAAATTCTTGATTTGTTTTCTAACAGGATATTTGAAAGTTTGAATTTTTCCCAAATATTTCTGTCATTACTATAAACTAGCATGGATTCGGGATGTACAAGAGAAGTCAGTTAAATATGAGTGCCAGACAAATATTTGTAACAATATCTATAAATTTGTTTCAATTCAAATTGAAATGTCGATAACTTAAAATTGGGCATAAAAGTGCTCATAATGGTTTTTATATTGTTTTTGTAGTGATAGGTAATCAATTTATATGTACAGCAAGTTAGCTTTGTGGCAGTAAAGTATTATTTAGGTTTCAACATTCCATTTTTATAAACATGTAGGAAATTTTCTTTATACATGACTGATTCAAGTTTTTCTTCAATTCTTACTAGCTTAAATAATGGAATAGAGAAGGACAATTCAAAATAATATGTCAAACTTTTGATTTGTTTTCTCACAGTATGTGAGAAAGTTTGATTTTTCCCATATTATTCTGTCACTGCTATAAACTACCTGTTTTGTCTTGAAAAATTATAGTCATTCAAGTATTTAGGAGTACTAATACGAGAAGTTGGTGATATGTATATGAGATATATATATATATATATATATATATATATATATATATATATATATATATATATATATATATATATATATCTATATAATATAATATGGCGATATCAATTTGATTTGATGCAATTTGTTCGTTTTATTTTAATTTCACATTATATTACAAAGGTTTAGTAGAACATGAATTGAAGAAAAGGTATGGTTCTCTCTATAATGTAATTCCCTTTATCTACCACAGTTAATGTTGTGCCTTTTTTCTGTATAAGAACTATGCTAATGTTGAGAAATAATTATAGTATCCATCAATTACAGATTCAGGAATTATCTCTACGACATTGATATAAGAAAGAAAAAACCTGTTAAGTTTTTCTCAGAATAATTCTTCTGCTTTCAAAATAAAATTTTAATTTTTTTCAGATTTTTGGCAGCTCTTCAATAGTTTAGTAACTGAGAAACCTATGGAACGAGACCAGAAAATGAAATTTAGGATTTCCAGAACAAAAAGCAAATATTCGGCAATTTTGGAGGTACTTTTTTCTGCAAATACCTGTACATCATATATCAGTTCTAATATCAACTCCCAATGAATATTTTCTCAATTTGAATTTGTGTCAAGTATTTTGATGTAGTATGTGAATTGTCACAAAATTTTTCTGTATATTTCAATATCAATTTGAAATATATTTTTAACTTTTCATCAGTTTTTCTTGCTTCTGTAAAGAATGTAGTTGATTGTTTCTTTGAAAAATGTCTTGAATTCATTATCTATATTCACCTTTCATATCATGTACACTATATAATTAAGGAAATTCTAACAAAGTCTATGTATTCAGAACTCTCAAAATAAGATATCTATTATCACATAGTTCTTGAATTCTTGATATAATTAATTAATATATTCTTTATTAGTCATCAATATACAAGTTCCTGTATAGAGAGAGACAAACACTGTGTGTATAGACTTACTACATCCAAACAAAATGGCAAACATACATCAATATAAACACAAAACAGTCAGAATAGGAGTAAAACCAACAACAATCAGAATATGATATAAATATAGACAATCAGAACAAGGTATCAATACAAAATGGTAAGGATAATATATTAAAAACAGATCGAAACATAAAACTTTCCGTTTTCGGCATATCATTCACTTGAACTATCTAGAATTCATTACTATGAACTCATTCACTTTTTGGGTTTCATTTTGAAATTTGCTTCACTATGAAAATTTCTTCCAACATTTTAGATTCAAAATAACTGCTCCAAGAAGAAAGGTCTAAAGACATTCCAGATCGAATAGCGTTCAGTGCTCTTTGTGTCCAACAAATGACCTGCAATAACATAAAATTAATGGAAACCATATTAAATTATGTTTATTTGTATTACCTCTGATGTCTTTCTCGATGGTATTTTCCTGCATCACTTCATCTCAGTTTGCCATTATTTTGAAGATTGTGGTTGTTCAGAACTTTGATGATTGAATTGATATGAAGCCCAGTTTTGAATTCTGCCTTTGTCAAATCTTCAAGTGTCTCTTTTTGTAGTTCATATTGAACACTTACAATTCTTTCCTCGGTTCTGACAACTTCAATTTTCAAAATTGAACAGGGCTTGACCTACTCTATCGAGGAATACGGAATGGGCTCAGCTTTCGAGCATTCTACCCAGACTGTTGTCGGAATTTGTCAATTAATGCTTACAGTCTCTGTCTTTATGTTCAGTCTATGAATCGGTGTATTATAGTTGATATTATTGTTCATAGTGGCAATGTCGTGATTTATCAAATAGTCAATATAATTAATATTATAAATCTATATATATATATATATATATATATATATATATATATATATATATATATATATATATATATATATATATATATATATATATATATATATATATATATCTGGCGTGAAAATTGTGCTTTTTGTTTTAAACATGAATAAAAGTGTCTCATATATGTAGTTATTTGATCTGAAAACATTTCTACAGGTCTGAGTGAACGCCATGTTGAACTAATAATTAATACATTTGTGACAAATGTCAAGTTTATTTTCGACACCCATTGGTGGCTGAAACGGCGCACACAAAAAACACACACGTGCGCCGCGCGAGCTGCAGGTCGACTGAGATTAGCCGGAATCTGAAATGCGTGTGACGATACACTCAAAATGTATACTACTTTTGTTGGGACCGCGTCGTCGTTTCCACGAAGGTTAGTGATCTAGAGTTAAATAAATTACCGGAATTTTTCTGTTGAATGACTTCCGATACTTCCCATAGGTTCAGTTTCAATCTATTATTTTCATTATACTGGGTGATTCACCAGTGGCGCAGTGCTCTGTAGCTCGTACACTCTTAAAAATTTCATTTTTGTTCGTTGTATATTGTATTTAGAAATTAAAAATCTACTTCAGCAATTTATTTTGAAGTAAACAGGGTGTCCCAATTTTCTATAAAAAAAATCTTGGGTGTTTTTTCAGATTGGAAGACCATTTTTTTGTTCGAGATTCAGGAGCTGCCTGAACTCTGCTATAATGTCTTCAAGTAATATGTTGTTTTGGTGAGTAGTTTCGTCACAATATTTTTTTTCGTAAAATTTCATGCAAATAGGTTCCCACATCATCGCATGCTCCTTCGGCCAGAAAGGATGAATACTTTTTTCCTTAACTATTCTTATTGCCCATGAATAGCTTCATTGATGAATTGAAATAGATAATCCTCATTTCATACCGAAGTGACTCAAAAAATTATTGAATATTTTAAAAATATCATGTTTTGATTTTTCCAAAGGAACACCCTGTATTTTGTCATTCATGTCAACGCATAAAATATTGTGCTATATTTTTGCAGAAATAACCTTATCTTTATCTTCGATCATTTTCGAAATATTCGATTATTTGTAGAAAATTTTGATGATAATTCTACTAACCGTATAAAACTGATCAACATGCATCATTATTCGCACAGAAGTTTTTTTCTGCAATAATTCGAGTGGTAAGAAATGAAACCTAAACAAGATAATTCTTTTAGCGAATGATAAAATCAAGATGATTGAAACGTAAATCGAGGTGTGCTTTTAATTTCTTTTTATTTGTGCCTTCTGCTAGGTGTCCGGACATATCATATTCTGCATTTTACATGGTGAAATTATCAGTGTTTCGTTATTAAACATTGTTCGAACAAAATGAAATCTTCAAGAGTTTACGAGCCACAGAGCACCGCTCCACTGGTGAATCACCCAGTATGAGTAGAAGTATTTCAATTTCAGGTTATTCCATCCAAGATTATATTCAAGAAAGTTTGGGACAACTTTCACTGACGGCAAAATTGAAAGGAAATAACTACAATCTTCAAGAATAAACTCCAAAGTTTTTTGCCTATTGCGAAAGTTATAATCACAAGCAAAATGCAGAGAAGAAAAGAAAATTTCAATATAATCTGCACAGAAAAAGAGGTGGTGGTGTGTAAACACATTTCGGAAATAAAAAACGAATTTATTTTAACTAATTATTTTATATCCAGGCTGGTCTAGTATGGAGTGTTTTTTTTTTCAGAAGCGAGGTGAAATATTGCAGTTGGAGGAAAACCAACAACTGTACTCAGATCTATTTTCGAGACAAACTTATTGGCAAGAAAATATTTCGGCTATCACTTTCGGATTTCAAGTTATTTTGAAATATTTAAATTGTCGATATTTCTTCGATTGTCAATATCTCAATATTGAGTAGACGTGAGAAGAATTTTCATATACATTTACATTTTTGTAATTTAGAGAATGCAAAATTTTAATTGTCTAATGGATTCCAAGTTAATATGTGGAGTTGAATTTTCTTCAATGTATAACGTTGGTGGTTTGGATTGCATATGACAAAGAATTTTTACTTTCTTCAAAAACATATAACAAGCTGATGTATTTCCTTTACTTGGTTCCTACTTGAACCTTTGGTATTCTCCTAGTAGGCTGATGTCAATATCGGATATGAACTATAGAGCACAGCGCCACAGGTAAATCACCCAGTAAAAAATAACAAAGTAATTATTGAAACTTTTTTTAATATATCTGCCTAGAGGGTTATGCGTGATCAAAGATAACTCTCTGGTATAAATATTATAAACTGTACACCTGAAATTGATATCGGTAGAACTTTTAAAATTTTCAATACATCGGAACACAAACGCACTTTCGACAAACAAGAATCAGGTCATCACTAAGCACTAGAAGAAAACCATACTTTTGATAATAATTTCGATGTTTTACATAATGGAAATGAATGAACCGATGGGAGGCATTGGAAATCAATAAACAGAAAACTTCCGGAAATTTACTGTATATTCAAAGAGACCTGAATTCGTCACCATTACTTAATCTTTTCAGTTCATAAAAAAACAAGGCTGTTCGGATTTTCCTCTTATTAACCTTAGTACCTGCTTTCACCAATGTAACATATAAGGCACATCATCCTTTTAAATATACTACTTATCTAAAGAAGCCACAGTGAAGTGAAACGTGTCATAAGTTTGTAAAAACAGTGAAAAGTGACGTTGTATGTCAATGCCTTCAGTGCAGCTTGGCTATCCGTAATTATTTTATTGACCTACTTGTCAAGAAGGGTAGCACAGTAGTCGATGGCAAATATTTCTAGTTGAATTTTTAGTCCGCCAAAATTGACAGATTTTTCCTTGGCAGTACCTCGACCTTATACACTCGCTCCACATCTTGGACAATTTTGGAGCTGCCTATGAAACAACAGAAACCCTCAAGTAGACGGTCTTTGGAACTGGTCCATATCTGTCTACTAGGAATGATGATCTAGAATCCAGATTGGTTTGGGTTATTGCTATGTCAGGCTTCATACTCAGCATTTCGTTGTTCACAATGTCACCCTGTAGCGCGCCCGGTTCGAAGCTGATCATATTTGTCCCATTCCGGAAAAGGTGATGGAATATGTAGGTAGCCATTCTAGCTACTCCTCAAATCACCAGGTGAAGAGGAACGGGGCAGTAGGTGTAGAACGAATGCTTCAGTTTTCATAATACGGGTTGTTTTCTGCAGTTCAGAGAACTCAGTTGGGATTGCTTTTTAAGGCTACACTCCCACCAAGTAATACAGCCATAACTGATTCGTGGTCTCATCCAATCCTGATACTGTGCATGAGGTTCTGAAGAGACTGATCGAAATTTGGAACGAAATGAATGAGAAAGTTATCGAGGGTCATCATCATATCTAAACTTGTTCTGAAAGAATTTTCGATTTTGTGCGTTAATTTCTTGGCGCAGTGTTGTTAAATGCGTCACGATTTCATTGTCAGTAAAAATCCTGAAACTCATTTTATTTGACGAAGGGTTTTTATCAAATTAAAGCTTCCCAAGTTTCATTTCGTTCAAGCCAGACCAGGTTGTTGTTGAAATCGAAGCTGATTCCAAATAATTCAGTTGTAATAAATACCTTCTGAGATGAGAAATGATCTCATAACTTTTCGGAAATGATGTGAAGTATCCAGTTGATTACAATGTAACGGAAACTAAATCTAGTCGAGATAACTCATTGTTGGTGTTTGACTAGTTACTTTATTGAAGTTTCACCAAACTGAACTCAAATTGTCTGATTTGTCATGAATAAGTCTAAATTGGAAACTATTATAGAAACGGCTTGGCAAATTATATGCAATATACAGATATTTAATTCATATATGTATATTATGCATGTGATATGAAGTGATAAAATTTCCATTGAAACAACAGAAATTGCTCACATTATTTGTCAGTCACTTATAAGGAAAAAGGGTGACATAACGAACAGGAAATATTCTAGGAAAATTTGAAGTTATAAGGACCAAAACATTCCGAGTTATAAACTATTAAATCTCAGGGTGCTCCGTTCATCTGACTGAGTAAGACATTCAAGTTTTAAGATGACTTATTCTGAGAAATTGATTTGTAGCAGCTTTTACCTATCTCCCCATTTCAAATTTATAGTGAGAATGAAATCTTTTCATAGAAATATACACAATCCTTAAGGTATCATTTTGAAGGACCAAATCAAGTTAGTTTGGCATTGTTTGTTTTACGAGTGTACTGAACATACGCTATTTCAATCGTTCTGTGTATTATTTTATTTATTAATTAGGAAAAAGATATACAATTTTCGTTTTTTCATTAAAACATGTAATGGATGAAATAATTTAGTGCATGTGATATATTTTTAAAAGGAGTAAAACTATTGAAAAAACTCAAAGTAACCTGAGGTTCATATAAAAAAAATTCAGTTTGCATCATAACTCGAAAACTGTTGGACGAAAACATTACGCACGTAGATCGATACTATGTAATAAAGTGCCGGTACAATGTCAAAACCACTTTTACATTGCTTCGCAATTCCAAATTTCCGAATAAGTCGAACTCGAATAATTCTACCTTGTATCACGAAAAAAGAACACGGGAATGGGGGGTCATATTTCTATATTCACTATACTTTACATAACTGCAGTAAGGAATTCACGACTTGACTTGAAAATCAAGCTGCTTGACTTGAAATCTAGTGAAGCTCTTGTTTTCAGAATTTAAGTCAAATCAAGATTTTTTTTCCAAAAGCTTGAAATCAGAAACTTAGAAGCATGAATCAGAACACAATTTCCATGAAACTGAATTTCCTCTTACATTCCACATTTGAAGGAAATTCAAGATTCTGAGAAGAATCCATAAGGTTGTTGAAGAAAACATAAATACAGAACAAGAACAAGAGTGAAAATGAAATTTATATTTTCGAACAAAACACAGACATAGGCATCACGAAAACATAAATAAATTTTCTATGAAACAACTGAATTGAACTTCTGTGAAAATAAAAGAAATACCTACATTGAAACTAGGTGAAAATTAATAAGATAAAGCGAAACTATATTCCCACGTCACCAAATTGTTGATATTTCACTGTTTTTGAACCAAGAGTTGAGACACATCATCGTCCTCATTGATTTGTGACTTTGAGTGGTAATAGATAACGCAGCTCTTGAGAACGGCTTCTCCATAGAAGCCGAACTTGCAGGAGTGGCCAAAAAATCTCTTGCCATATTCGTCAAATTTGGAAATATAGCTTCATGCCTTCTCCACTACTCTAAAATGGCTTCCGAACTTTCTGCACGAGAGATATTTATCTATCTCATATCGCCACATATCATTACTATTATGACATTTGTCACATATTTCGAGCTACAGTCAAAATTTTTTCGCAAATTTTTCTTTAAATTAAACAAGATCCACGAAGAAATAATATATGGGCGATGTCAACCCAAATTATTGGGTCCATAATGAGTCTTAAACATCTATAATCATAATCGACATCACTTGGAAGACTGAACCTTGCCATCGGGACTCTCTCGGTCAAACAGAGAGGGAATTGTTTTGTTGAGCTTGAATATTGAAGGGTTTTTTGCGATTATACTTCAAAATTGGCAAGCAAGAACAAGGAAGTGATTATGGTTTAGGAGATTCACACTGGGACGGAAGAACATCTCCGCGAAAAAGGAAATATCGCAGGTTATATACTTTTTGATTATCCTGTTAGTCCTTTTTATGACCTTGCTTGCTATGTAAACTCTTTTCTTAGATTTGTTTAGACATATAAGAGGTATGATTGTTATATATTTTTCTGCTGGTTTTCTTTTTCAATTGTTACAGATTCCTGTCCCAAACCCCCTTCCTTTCAACCTTGTCTTCGTTTGGAAAACATGGAATGCAAGAGAGAATGAAGGACTGACCAAAAAAATCTCTGGTACTCTTTATATACACACGACACTAACACAACATAAACAGACAAGCTATCGCTAGTTCAATAGCGACAGGGAAACGAGTTTTTTACGCAGGTTTTTTCACTCGTTTATTGAATCATATGCAAGATAGTATGGTTCCCCTGTTACATTCCCTGACCTCACACTTGTGTTTTTCCTGACACACACCAAAATTATAGATATAAGCATTTATTGTAAAAACAATTATTCAAATTTTGTAAATCTTCTCTTTTCAAAAGAATATATATATATATATATATATATATATATATATATATATATATTCTTTTAATACACTTATTTTTCTTTGATATTGGTTCTTTACATGTTGAGACTATATCAGTATCAGAATACGATGAGTTTTCGTCTGGATATTCTAAATTGTTGTCTTTATAAGGATCTACTTTATTCTTCGACGACATGTCAGAAAAATCACCTTTTTCATTTCCACACTATTTTCAACATTGAACATGTATTTCACCTTCCTTTCTTCTGCTCTTCTTATTGCGGTCGTGCTGGTATGATGATAATTGTATAACAGTAACGAGAAATGGAATAGAAGAGGAAAGCATTTCTTTTTATATGCGAGTTTCAGAGAAGTCCCTGGACTCCTCGATTTTTGAGGAATCACCATTCATTCTCGATTATCGAGTACTCACTCATTATCCGAAACGGTTTTGCTGAATATCATCAAACGTAGTAAACCTCAATCGATACATTGTTAAACTTTCACTTCTGTCCACTAGGTAACGACAATACATCAATTTCTTTCAACTTTCTATATATTTTCACAAGGAATATTTATTTATTTAACGAATGATACGAAAAACCTGTGAAATAATCATTTCATATGAATCTCTTCCACATTATATAGAAATCTATTGTAGGTTGTAGGAAATATCAATATTTTGTTGACTGTGGTTGAATACAGAAATTCTTTTCAGAAATGACTGCTTGTTGATTTCTTCCTTTTTTCCTTCAAATTAACCAAACTCCTTCGCGGAACTTTCTGCATCTACTTGTTGCACTGTGAAATGAATTGGCTAGACCGAACGTACTAAATTTTTGAAATATCAGTGTGTCGCAGCGAAGTAAAAATTTCATTATGATTAGAGATACTACCTACTTCTATTGCACCTGTGCAGGTACGGCAGCAAGCGATTAGCAAGTGACTTAACTTCATGCTCTTACATGTATCACGCTTTCAAGTAGCTTGAAAATACTTGATGTCAAGTAAGCTTTTGAGTTGCAAATTCAAGTCAAGTCAAACCTTTGATTTTTCAAAAGCTTGAATTTGAAGGTAAGTCAAGCTTTTTGAAAATTTTTAAAGCTGCTTGACTTGATTCAATGCGATAATGAAATTAATAAGAATCATTTCTTATTAAACTGCCTTAAGTTTGATGAAACCCTAGCTGCAGTACTAAAACGTCGAAATCTAACCTATACAGTATTGCCAACATAGAAATAAAAGAGTTTCCCTCACCTTCGCCTTAATTCTTGCTCACAGTAGTATCATACAACAAAGATGACTTACTTGTTAATTACCAACACTTGGACACCTCCTCAACGATCTCAAGGGAATTTTTCGATATGGACCTACCAGACTAAATTTCGTATTATCTTTCAAATATTCAATCTAGTTAAAACGAATAATAGAACCGCCGACAAATGAGGAATCAAAAATTAAATTGATGAATTTAGGCCGCAGAAGTCGGTTTCACAACCGTACCAATTTTTACAATGATTTCTGAAAGCATTCCCATTTTCCTATTGAGCGGAACGCAAATTAAAGGCTATAGTAATTTTGGTAACTGAAAAGATTACTCGTATCGATATCACTGAGGGGCGACATAGAAAGTGCTGAACAAAGTTGGGCAATATAGTGGTAACTACATAATCAAAATAAAATTGAGCGAAACCAAATATTTTTGCATAATTCATTCGATGAATCGATGTATATTTTTCCATTCATATTGCCACTTTCCCTGCGTATCTTCAGAGAATTCACAATAAACTTTTCGAAACAAAAATATTCAAAGAAGCGAATATGCATGATGAAAAACTTACGAAATGTATATTCCAAAACTCCAAGGAGTTATATTAGTTATAACCGCCGCTTGTTGTATGCTCAAATAAACAGAGAAACTATTCTACTCACCGGGATTCTGAATATTATAAGGTTGCCTTCTTTATTTTCATTACAGGCTAGCTGCTGTTGCCTGTTTATCGAACGGAGATACGCAAATGAGGAAGCTGAACTTTGTGGAAACTAAACAACCTTCTTTAACTTAAAAATTCGACAGAAGCCATAAGAGAACAGGATGTGCCCTGAAACTTCGCACTGAAAGTTGGAGCTGAGGTTGAAAACTACCGGTTGAAAGGAGAATCATAATGTCTTAATAATGAATAGTAAAATACCCCATAACCTATTGTGTTGCAAGAGCATACAATCTTCGAAAGCTTCATGAAAATTTCATCGTAATGAAGTTAATTTTTTTTCAGAAATTATTTATCGTTGATACAATTCCCAAAATTTATTTATTTATTCAAATGAATGAAAAAGAGAGTAAAATAATTGGGGGTGTACATAGATTATGCCATAATGTCAAATTTTGATAAAAGTCGAAACAGTCTGAGGAAAACAAAGTACGTAGAATGGACAAATATTCAAACCATAGCAGGTATCCTACGTTAGCTCCTAAATGAATTTATTTGTAAAAAAGAAACGGAAGAAAGGAACTAACTATCAATTCACATAAATAATTTGCTATCTGAGTCCAGGAAGACATGATCCACAAAATTCAAAAAATGTGCCAGAGGAAAGGATAGTTTTGCACGAATTAATGTAGTTTTTTTCAACTACGTGACTCTGCACACTATCTCCCAATTTAGGGATATCTATCTCCTAGCGCATATGAGTTATTATCGGCACTAACCTGTTAGAGTTTTCTCCACTCTTACGTACTTTTTTAAGACAAAATCATACCTCAAATCGATTGTCTCTAGAATCTATGATCGTCGAGATATCGATAAATTTTGGAAATTCCAAAATTACATCTATACCTAAGATCGGTGCCACTATTCAATTTAAATGAAAAATATTCATACCTGCGTCAGACATTTCTCTGAGTAAACTACAACTAATTTAATTTTTGTTTGACAGGTATGATATTGAATTGAATTTTTAAATACGAAAACTACATTTTATGACACATTTGAATTTCTATTTTTCTCCTGCAGAAAAATTCATAACAAGACAAAAATATTCTAAAGGTATATATATAAGTATAGGATTTCATCAAGTCAAGTAGCTTGAAATTTTTTCGAAAAGCTTATCTTGATTAAGAAAATAACAACAAAAAGTTTGACTTGCTTTGATTTTGCATCCCAAAACCGTTACTTGACATCAAGCTTTTTCAAGCTTGATATTTGTAAGAGCATAAGGTTAAGTTCACTTGCTAAACACTTGTTGCCGTACCCAAATTACTTGTGGAATATATGGTGACTAAATATCTTTCGTTCAACTTTTTGGAAGGCGATGTTAGTGAAAATATATACAAGTATTTGAACCTACGGACAAATTTGCCAGGTAGGTACCAGATGACTTCTCTAGTAACAAACACATTAGAGAAACAACAAAATATGCTGCGAGAGTTTCTTAGAAAATGTAACACAAAATTGTTTTTCACAAATGATGGGTGGTATTCTGTCAGAGTGCGCGGGTAATATTATATAATAATAACTGTCCATTTTATAGTTAGCGAATAGAAGCTTTATTCTAGACTCTTGTATTTCTTCCCAGCTCATGGTCATTATACCGGTACCTCAATAGCGAAATCATTTCTTCAAGTTTTGCTATCTTACAATCTAGAAAATTCAAAATACAACGATGATTTGCTAAAATCGATCCCCAAGATTACCAATTTGGGTGTTTTTCACACATTTTTAACTTAGAAGCATGGGATTTCATCAAAATACTCGATTTTTACATGGACATTAGTATTGAAAAAAATTCATCTGACACGGATGAAGATGAGGATGAGTTTACCATAAACTCGCCCGTTAGGAAATTTCAAATATAACAAAAATATTTGAAAAATTCTGAAAATCTACGTAAGAATTTTAAAATGCCGAAACCTGACATCATTACCTGCTCGAATTTCACCTTCGAAATGCTGTATTGGGCATCGAAGTTTAAAAGGTTATTAAATATGCTTTACGATAACACTGAAACAAGTATCTTTAAATAACTCAAGCTGACAGAAAATTCAATGGCCATTGGTAGAGAAAATCTTCAGAACCTACCGTACACTTCCCCTTATAGTTATTGGCATCAGCAAAAACAACTGAAGCAATTTCTAACTTCAACAAAATTCATAAAACAGAATATTTTAGGCCCAACCCAAACCCACATATTTCACCAAGAACGTCTTGCATCTAAGCAGGGTGAATGCAGTCGAATCAATTCGAGATAGACCTACTAGGTCAATACAAAAAGTATTTTGTGCCCACACCAAATGATGATAAATGGTGATATGAGATTGATAATACCAGATTAGAGTAGTGGAAAAGGCACGAAGCTATATCTCCAAATTTGGCGAATATGAAAAGAGATTTTCTGGCCACTCCTGCAAGTTCTGCTCCTGTAGAGATGCAGTTCTCAAGAACTGCGTTAACTATTACCAAGACTCGAAACAGATTGAGTCACAAATCAGCTAGGACGTTGATGTCTCAACTCTTGGTTCAAAAACAGCAAACTTTCAACTACCTGATGAAGTGGGAATGTAGTTTCACTTATTCTTATTCTTATTGACTTGAGTTTCTTTGTTGGAATTTGTTTCATTTTTACAGAAGTTCAATTCAGTTGTTTTTGTTTCAAATATAACAGAAATATTTGAGAATTCTGAAAATCTACGTAAAAATTTCAAAAAATTCTGCGATAGAGTCAGTTTGAAAATGACGATGCCAAAACCTGACATCATTACCTGCTCAAATTTCACCTTCGAAATGCTGTATTGGGCTTCGAAGTTTGAAAGGTTATTAAATATGATTTACGATAACACTGCAACAAGTAGCTTAAAATAACTCAAGCTGACAGAAAATTCAATGGCCATTGGTAGAGAAAATCTTCAGAACCTACCGTACACTCCCCCTAGTAGAGTGCCGTAGTTATTGGCATCAGCATGCTCCCAGATAAATAAGAGAATTGGGCTATCGAACAAAACGAGATGAAATCGATGAAAGATTTATATGCAGCATAATATATATAATAATTAACATTATAAAAAAAACAACTGGATGAACTGTGTAAATTCAATCTTGGACCATCGCCATACGGTGGAATCATTTCTAAATTCTAGTTGGGGAAAGCAATTGCAGGTTGAAGCAAATTCTAACTTCAACAAAATTTATAAAACAGAATATTTTAGGTCCAACCCAAACCCACATCTTTTACCAAGAACGTCTTGCATCTAAGCAGGGCGAATGCAGTCGAATCAATTCGAGATATACCTACTAGGTCAATACAAAAAGTATTTTGTGCCCGCACCAAATGATGATATATGGTGATATGAGATTGATAATACCAGATTAGTGTAGTGGAAAAGGTACGATGCTATATTTCCAAATTTGGCGAACATGTCCACTCCTGCAAGTTCTGCTCCTGTAGAGATGCAGTTCTCAAGAACTGCGTTAACTATTACCAAGACTCGAAACAGATTGAGTCACAAATCAGCTAGGACGTTGATATGTCTCAACTCTTGGTTCAAAAACAGCGAACTATCAACCACCCGATGAAGTGGGAATGTAGTTTCACTTAATCTTATTCTTATTGACTCAAGTTACTTTGATAGAATTTCTTTCATTTTTACAGAAACTTAATTCAGTTGTTTTCATTTCAAAAGAAGATTAATTCAGTTGTTTTATAGAAAGTTCATTTATGTTGTTCTTGTGTTGCTATGGCTGTGTTTCATTCGAAAATCTACATTTCACTTTCACTCTTGCTCTTGTTCTGCAGGATGCATTTAATGCGGTCCCCTACTAATTCACTGCGGGAGCATGAGGAGTAGCAAATAATATTGTGGCATGGATTAGCAAGAATATTATTGTGGCATGGATTAGCAAGACGATAAATGCCAGAGTGATCAACGGTACCCTCCGGTAGGCTTCCGGAAGCTATTGCAGCTGTTCAGGGGTGGTGTGAGGGGTAAACATTTAGTAGAAACCACAAAAAACTCTTTTGCTACTATTCACGAGGCAAATAAGGATACGTATCACCCCCGATACTAAGTGGAGTGTTTAATCAGGTTGCGGAGAGAATACCTAGGGGTTATCTTACGTAGATTTCGCACCTGGAAAACATCATACACAAGAATAAACATTCTTTATGGGCATGTCAAATGACCTGTGGAAAGAAATGGAGACTTGCCCCAAAACAACTTCAGTGGCTGTATGTGATGGTGGTGGGACCACGGATCACTCATGACTGTATTCATTGGTGGGAGTGTAGCCTCAAAAAGTAATTTCACCTCAAGGTCTATAAGTTGCAGAGAATGAGCCAATATGGTCAACTTCTTGCCCAGCGCTCTACAGGTTGAAATAGAGAACGGGTTGCTAAATATGAAATCGGATGTATCCATAAATAAAACAAAATAGAGTTTTCATTCTAGATCATCATTCTTAGTGAACAGTTATGTGTCACATCCAAGGACCGTCTACTTGAGGGTCCCTGTTGGTTCACAGACGGCTCCGAAACTGCCCAAAGTGTTGTAGCTGATCTATATGTTTAATATACTGCCAGGGAACAGTCTACCTGTCTTGGCTCTTTTTCGAGCACAATTATTCGCTATTGATCAGAGTGCTAACCTCCTGCTTATGAGGGGATTAACAAGTGAATCAATAAAAATCATCACGGATAGCCAAGCTACAATTGCACGTCACTTTGGGTGTAGGAATGTCGTTCAACCCATGTAGACTGGGAGAAAGAAGTAGGCTACTTCTGATGTGGGTCCGGAGCAACTCGGGTATTGAAGGCAGCGAGAATTCCGTGCATTGGCCTCCCGAGAGGCTGCCTTGAGATTCACTGGACCGTTGCTATGTGAGAGGGAGGTAGAGTCAATAGAACACGTCATATGAGACTGCTCAGCTGGGGACAGAATCACGTTCAAGGAACTTGACTCTCACAAACTAGAAGATCTCACGCACTAAGCTTCTAACCTTCATAAGAAGGATGGAGCTTGGAGGTGAAATTTAAGGTAGAGTGGGTCACATAAACCACTTAGTCGCAATGACGGAGCTGTCAATTAGTGTATACTCAAATCCCAATATCTATCTCCTACTGATTCTCTTGGTTCACAACTAATCGTTCAAAAATGTTGATTGAAATCTTCGGCGATACAGTTCTATCGAAAACACGAGTGTATGAATAGTATAAAGCAGCCAAAATTGGTCGTCGAGGTGTTAATGATTTACCGAGCGTGAGCACTCCAAAAAACGGGTGGGACTCGTTATTGGTGAGACTGCGGAAAAAATCGCTTAATTGAAAGAGCTGGTGTTTGAAAATCGTCTTCATAGCTTGAGATAGCTAACACCAGAGCCGAACATCACACATGTATTAGTTCATACGATTTTGGTCGATGTTTAAGAGATGAAACATATCGCAACAAGACACGTTTTAGTGAATCTCAACTCTTCAAAAGGATCATTGAGAAGCGGTTGGTAGAGATGCTATCTCGACTCAGTGACTGTATATTCATTCAATCTATAATAACTGGTGAAGAGACGTTAGTCTAAGAGTATAAATTTCGAACAAGTCAACAATGATTTGAATGGCACAACAAAAATGAACTGAAACCGATTAAACCAAGAAAAAAAAGAAAAACTGTTTGAGTTTGTTCCATAAAGTCCAACACTAAATAAATTATACTACTTCGAAAGAGATCCGATTTGAGGTGAAACGAATCTTTGATTTTCTACCAGGATAACCATCCTACCATTATACCATCCTTCCATTATGAGCAAGTTTTTGACCAAAAACTCAACTAATTTGGCCGAACAAGCGGCGTATGCAACAGATATCGCTCGCTGTGACTTTTTTCTGTTTCCTAGATTACCTGTTATACCTCATATAGACTTCTTTTCATGAGGTTATTCGAATTCCAGAGATTCCTTCGAATACACCAATAAATAATGAAGATTTGCAGAGTCTTATAGGAAAGAATACACCACCATACGGAATGTTCATGAATTCATTTCTAGACTTGGCCACTGTCAAGTTGTAAACGGTCGCCCACATTTGAGGAAATTCTATAAATGATTACACGCCATTTAAAAATGATTTCGATGACGTTTATTTTCGACAGATATCATCAGAAGGTGAGAATATGAAGAACTAAAAGCTTTAACATTCCTCATAACCGAAGACATTAACGAAACCATCAACATCTTCAGTAACATTTTCAAAATCAGCAAATAAATCAATGGGAAAAACAAAACCTTCCACACAATAGAAACGTGGCAAAACTATATCTCCAACATCAACCATACAACTCCAACCTCAAATCTGGAATAAAATCGAAAAAATGTCTGAATCCCGAATTTATTATAATATCGATTTACTGAAAGAAGGAGGAAATATAGTCAGACAAAGAAATATACCTGATATCCTGGCCGATACATATTAAAGCCTCGCCAGCAATGACAATCTTCATCCAGACTTCATCCGCTTTAAAGCAACTGGAAGTGACGAACCCACCATCGAAGATGTCAACAGGCCTCTGAATTCCCCGATTTCTTTTGACGAACTCGAAGACGCATTAAAATTTACAAAAAATACATCACCAGGAATCGACGATCTCCCCTCTGTCTTCCTCAAAAATCTGCGGAAAAGAGCCAAACACATATTAGTGGATCTCTTCCACTTCGCCCTGAAAGCTAGAAATTTCCCGAAAATCTGGTCCGGAGCAATAGTAATACTAATCTTTAAAACTGGAAAACCCAAAAATGACCTCAAATCCTTTCGACCCATCTCCTTAACATGCTCCATGTGCAAAATAATAGAAAGAATACTGAACAGAAGAATTTCCTGGTTTCTAGAAAAGCATTCGCTATTGAACATATATCAGAGCGGTTTTCGCTCGAACAGATCCACCACAGACAATATTGTAATCTTGGAATCCGCCATGAACGAAGCTTTTACAAGCAATTTGATGATTTTAGCAGTATTCTTCGACATCATCGAAGCGTATGACACAACTTGGATAACACTTATAATTGATACTATGAAAGAAAGGAGCATCAATGGTGGCATATTAGATTTCACGAAAAACTTTCTTGAAAACAGGAAAATTCGCTTCCAAACTAATGGTTTTATTTTCAACGAAGAATGACTGAAAACCGGTATTCCACAAGGGTCCGTCGTCTGTGTAATCTTATTTCTCATTCTCAACAAAATTATAAATCATATAAATGCTCCAGTCTAGAACATCATATTTGCTGACGATTTAATAATTTACTTAACAAAAAATAACCTAACCTAAAGATATTTTCAGTTTTCTAAAGAAAAATGTATACATATTTTTTTCTAAAAAAAACCAAATCCCAACAACTTTACCTTGAATGACCGCCGACACAACATAAAATTTTTGGGAGTCGTCTTCGACGATTACTTAAAATGGGACAAACAAATATCACATACTGAAATCCTGCCAAAATAGACTAAATCTTTTGAAAATCCTGGCCAATAAAAACTGTGGAAGCGATTCAACGAGCCTACTCAGAATATACTACGCCATCATAAGAAGTATACTTGACTACGGAAGAATGTGTCTGGGAAATTTAAGAAGCAGCTTCGAACGAAACTGAACAGTACAAAATAATGCCCTCAGGAAAGTAGCATACGCTCTCAGAACCAGCCCCATTGAAAGTATTCTAACTCTAGCCAACGAAATGGACCTGAACCTTCGTAGGTTAGGTTATGCAGCCAAAGTATCAGCTACACTAGAAAACCCAGTGAAAAATGTGCTATTTCCTGAACATACAACTATACACGAGTACAAGAAATATTTACCACCAAGAGAAAGAATTAAACGAGCTACCTTCAATATGAATTTTTTCAATAACTGTACTCAGAAAACACTGATATCCCCACCTTAGATAATTCCGACTCCCCGACTTAAAGAAACACTGACTTCATACCGAGAACCCGAAACGAATCCTTCAATTATCCATATAATTTTTTCCGATATCCTCACCCAATTTTTTAACTACAAAGTCATTTAAACAGATGCATCCAAAACAGATACAGGAGTAAACTCCGCGGCAACCGACCTCACGAATGGAAACAGGCCAGTAAAACTTCCAGACTACTGCAGTATATACAAAAGAGAGTTGGTTGCTATCAAGGAAGGATTAAACCTTGCAGAGTCGACACCTGAAGACACATTTCTGATTGTAGCCGATTTTCTCAATACTATAGAAAGGCCCAAGCAGCTCTATCCGAAAAATCCCATCCAACGAAAGATTAGGGAGAAATTATATCAACTTTTGCTGAATAATAAAGAAATTATAATTATTTTAGTCCCCTCAAATACCAACATTTGGGTAACAAAAAAGCAGATGACGCAGGAAAACGGGTCATCTCAAGGGGCACCTACAATACTACTCGACCTATGATGACTTGAAACCCCTGATTGAAATCTCGATCAAGAATGAGTGGCAAACAAAATGGAATCAGAACCAAAACCATCTGCGCAGAATCCAACGGAATATAGATAAAAAAATGCTTCTACCCAACCTCCCATATGTCCGGATTGCAATAGGACACTCATTGTTAAACACATACTAATGGAGTGCACGAAATATAACAACGTAAAATTCATACACGGTTTACCTCTGAGCAGCCAATCTGCAATTGAAAATTTAGCAGCAAAAATAGTTACGTAACCTATAATTCATCTTTACATTTGTAACTTATGCCATTTGCTAATAACCCATCGTGGTAGATGCACAATGAATTAAAAAAAAAAAAAACAAAGCTTACTGTTCGAGTATTCCATGAAACTTATAACGGTGAGTCCCTTCTTTTTGAGGAATTAGTCTCAGTGATAAATTTTGTATTTTTGAATTCGTAAGAACTGTTCATGTTTTACTGCAAATAAATGAGTTTATTAATACCTTCTGGAGAGAAAACAGATGTCGAAGTAAACGATGTAAATAACGGGTTCGTTTGATAATAGCAGTATAAACTTCGAAATAGATTCGAACGAATAAAAAGTGATCTTTTCGGTTGGCATACTAGAAAGAGATTGTTTCTATAAATATTTTTTTCTACTTCTCAGCATTTTCAATTCAGCGTATTCCGGAACAACATGAATTGTTTATTTTTGCTTCAGCAGGAACGGTAGGAACAGCATCAGCGAGCAACCCTGATTGAAACAAAAACAAACTCGAAAATCAGCCCATCACCTGACATTTCAGTATGCTCCCGATTAATTAGCAGTTACAACCGGGCCAAGTATCCCTATCGGTCTCCTGAAAAACATCATGACCGAAATAAACGGTCGGATTTATTTATAATGGGACAAATTCAATTAGGCGTACCACGGGATGCCCTCAGCAAGGCACAAATCCCGAAACCGAAAACAATTGTTGTTTGTTTGGGGCACTGATCCGCAATTTGTAGATTACAGTTAAATTGTTTCTCGTGGATGTAAATTTTGAATCTTGCTTAGTTCCTTTCGAATGTTATTTTGTGCTAGATGATAATCTTGAACGTGAAATACGAGTGAAGCGAGAAACTGGAATATACACGGTGATAAGGATTTCAATAAAGGTCGTACTGGTTTCCTGTAATATTTCAAATTTCCATATTTCGGTTGAGCGTAGCGAAGACATTACGGTGCTCGAAAGGATCCAACTTCCTTGAAAACGATTGTGACTGGTGACGAGACTTGGTGTTTTCATTATGAGCCCAAAAAAGTCGCTAGGAGAAGTCAAAAGTGAAGGTTATGCTGATTTGTTTTCACGATTGTAAAGGAATTATTCACAAATAATTTGTTCCGCGCGGCCAGCAGTCACAGGAGACTTTTATTTGGGAGCCATGAAGCGATTGCTGGCAATCGTCGTATTCGGCCTAGAATATCGAGGAAACTGCAGTTGGACCATTTACTCGATATTGTTCCATCACATCGTTCAAGAGTTGTAACTGAATTTTTCATTAAAACTCACATTATTCCGTGCAACTTTCATCTGATCTGGCTCCATACAACTACTATCTGTTCCCTAAGCTACACTTGACGACGAACGGAAAGCGGCATGATTATTCAATGATTATAATCAAAACATATCCTGGAATAATTATATATTAGGATAACGTTAAATGTTATGAGAATATATTAATTTACCAGAATATATACATATATATATATAGCATCATCAGACAATGATATATATATATATATATATATATATATATATATATATATATATATATATATATATATATATATATATATATATATATATATATATATATATATATATATATATATATATATATATATATATATATATATATATATATATATATATATATATATATATATATATATATATATATATATATATAAAAAAACCTTTTCAGAGCTATCAACTCCTATGCTGTTCCTATTCTTACATCTTCTTTTGGAATTATTAAATGGTCTAAAACTGATCTAAATGAATTACAATGTCAAACGAGGAAAATGCTCTGTAAATATCATAAGCACCACCCAAAGTCAGCTGTTCAGAGAGTTACACTACCTAGACATCTTGGAGGTCGTGGATTAATTGATTTGAATAATCTTCATAGTAAACAGATTTTTCATCTACGTTCCCATTTTCATGATAAACAGAGAACGTCTAAATTACATGATATTGTTGTTGCTTCAGATTATAATCTTACACCTCTGAACTTGACAATGCAAAAGGTAGATTTTGATATACTTGATGATAATTCTGAAAGAGAAAGTTGGATGCAGAAGGAATTGCACGGAAAGCACCCTAAAGAATTGAAAAATGATTATATTGATGAAATCGCATCGAATAAATGGTTAGTATCTGGAGAATTGTTTGCTGAAACAGAAGGCTTGGCAATTGCGACCCAGGATCAGGTTGTTTTCACGAGGAATTATAGAAAACACATCATCAAACAAAATATAGATGATTCTTGCCGTAGATGTTTCTGTTCTTCAGAAACAGTTTTTCATATATTATCATCTTGCTCAGTCCTTGCTTCAACAGATTATTTAGAAAGACATAATGCCGTCGCTAATATTATTCACTTTAATCTAGGAATTAAACATGACCTAATTCCCAAAAGAAAAATTTCACAAATATGAACCTGAGATTATTTGTGAAAATGACAAATATAAACTTTATTTTGATAAAACAATTCTTTGCAACAGAGCTGTAAAACACAATAGACCAGATATCATTCTTAATGATAAACAGAATCAAATAACATATATAATTGATATTGCTATACCCGACACACATAATATACAAAATGAATACAATGAAAAAATTTCTAAATATATGATGCTTGGCGACGAGATTAAACAATGTGGAAAATGAAGAAAATATTTATTCTACCGATTATTATTTCCACAACAGGTGTTATTCCTAGAAATCTTCACAAAAGTATTGAGATTTTGGGTCTGAAGAAAAATTTGTTTGAACAGTTACAAAAGATAACAGTCATCAAATCTTGTAATATTTTTCGTAGGTTTCTTTCCGAAAATAATAATGAGGTAGAGTCATAGGTTTTCTGTTTAGTTTATACTGCTCAGAATCTCATTTCATATTTCATTTATTTGTTTATATAAATGTAATATAATTAACTGACAATTTTGTCATATTTATATTCAGTGCAGTATTCTATTCGATCTTTCACCACTTCACACAAAGGAAACTATTAATGAGTAACATTCAGTGTTACTTGACTAAGGTCCGTACACTGGATTTTTCCGGGGAGAAAGCCTCTGACACTACTCGTTGGTACATTGATATCATTGTCTGATGATGCTATAGTATGTATATATTCTGGTAGATTGATATATTCTCATAACATTTAACGTTATCCTAATATATAATTATTCCAGGATATGTTTTGATTATAATCATTGCCTGGCGATGGTATCAATTACCGGGTGGTGGATTTATATTTTTTCATGAAATCAGTTTGATTGCATGAACAGATATATGGGCAACTCGTCGGGGTAAATCCCCCTATATCACGTGTATCAATTCAGAAGGCGAATTTATAATTGAACAGTGATTCCATATAAATTTGGTTGTGTTTTGTTTATATATATACAGGGTTAGGCAAGAGTACCGAAACGATTAAATATCTCAGTTATTTACCGAGCGATTTTTTCTGAAATTAGTATTCCTACATTGCTAAACATGAAGAATTCAGTATTGATATTTTGTGCTCGCTAGTGTTTCCATTGTAGCCGAAAATTACCAAAATATGTGAATTTCAAATGTTACACCCTATATGTTTATTTATTTTTAGATTCAGAGAAAAAAACTTGTTTAGAAACCATCGACAAAAAACATTCCCTTTCAATGTCGAGTTCATAAAAAATTAAAATAATGGAAATTATATCACCTAAATCAAACTACTTTTGCATTAATAATCAACGAGACAGGTTGATGAATAATGTCAAGTATATGTTGAAGTTAAGATTTTTGCACTTCAATTTCTAATAATGGTATTCAAGCTCAGTGAAGCAAACGAATCGAGGTTTTAATGGGGAGCGGATATGGTGACAGACAACGATCTTACCAGGAAGTTCGCAGTCTGTTCAATAGTGTTCACCCAGATTATCAAATTTGTAAATCTACAGTATGCAGAACTATTCAGCGATATGAAGCAAGTCGGCAAGTGAAAGATATTCCCTGAGCAGGACGCCCCAAGTCTGCCACTGACGAAGAAACAAAGTTGGACATTTTACTGGCAATTGAGGAAAATTCTCAAGTTTCTACAAATAAACTAGCCTTGAATCATGATATTTCTCAGAGGACAGTTTATAGGATACTGAAAACAGAAAAAATTTAACCATATAAAATCCATTTCGTCCATGAGCTTACTGAAGACTATCCTGACCGTAGAGTAAAATTTTCAGAGATCTTCATGGAAATGATTAGTGCGAATCCAAAAAACCTGCCTCAACGGTACAGTAAATAGTCATAATTGCTGTATTTTGCCGAGAGACAACCCACATTGGATTACAGAGCATACACAACATCCACAAAAATTGAATGTTAGGGCCGGTATTATCGGTGACCATTTAATTAGTCCATTTTTTGTAGAAGGAAATTTAAATGGAGAACGATATTTGGAATTATTGAGAAATGAAGTATTGCTAGCCATAACAGCTTCATTTCCAAATTTAAATAATCCGGTTACCCCAGCTGATATTGTATGGTTCCAACAATATGAAGCTCCCCCACACTTTGCGGTAGATGTTCGAAATTATATGGATGAAGTTTTTCCATAAAGACGGATCGGTAGTAGAGGTCCTATCGCCTCTGGACTTCTTTTTATGGGGCCACTTGAAATGCCGAGTTTATAGAGAACGACCAGCAATTATTCGATCCCTCTACACATCCGACAGTATAACGTAAGGCATTTTCAATTATGATATGAGGCTGTTTTAAATTTTCAATTCAATTTCAAATCTCAGTGGCGACTGAGTACAATATCCCGATCATGTGGTGGTAATTCAACATTACTTATCGTACTATCCAGTTTTGTTTTTTAACAACAAAAGTTCACAAGTAGTCAAAGAGCCATGGTAAAAACAATCAATAATGTGAAATACCAAGTGATTCCATATAAATTTGGTTGTATATATATATATATATATATATATATATATATATATATATATATATATATATATATATTACAATATATAATATATTTATTGTATTTATATATATATATATATATATATATATATATATATATATATATATATATATATATATATATATATATATATATATATATTTTAGTAAATGTTGTGTCAATATAGTAAAGGAAATTTATGCATTTGGAGCACCAAAGTTTGAAATTGAGGCCTTTTTACTTTTTACTCATTCTTATTTTATGCAACGATAATTTCAGCTTAATTCGACACTGTCTTTCAAAAACTTCAGAAATACGTTCTCCTAAAATCAGAAGTTGAATGAAAATTTCAACGGTAGCATCGGATAATTTATGAGTATATTTCGCAACATCACAATTTTTATAGGTCTGAAGAGAATAGGGGCACCTGAGAAGGAAGGAATATTACGTACGGCGCAATGCACAAAACACTTTGTGTACATTATAAATCAGAATGTTTTGACCTCTGCGTCGCGGCGGCTTTCTCACAGACTAATCACGAGTTTCTTCTCTACACAGGCGATCAAGTTACATGAAATCATGGCCTCCTCTTATACGGGTATATGGTGAAGAATGCGTTTCGTGGATATTAGATGCGCTATACATGGAGTTTCAGAATATTTTGAAATTTAATTGAAAATGATAAATTTTAACAAAGTTTCTATCATGTGAGTATGTTTAATAACTTGAATCTTGTTTTCTTTACCCAAAGATCCACAATCAATTTTCGAATCAATAACTTGTTCATGAGATTAAATTTTCCCTTAGAGATTAGAACTATGACGAAAAATTCTTGATCATGGAAATCAGTTGAACATTTGCTCAGGGAAAGGAACTAGGAGACTTCATGACAAGACATGCATGTCTCATTAGGCAGGACCTGAAATGATGTCTTAAACCCAGCCAATTTTTTCAGTTCTTGTGTTATTCGAAAACTTTGACATTCCTAGAATTTTGTATTGTATTCAACACATTCTTTGTTACAAATTTCACCTATTTTTCTTATTGTGAAGCAACTTTTCCAGTCGAATATAAGGCGTGCAGAAAGTTCCATCAGAGCAACTGACGCCTCAGCCCTTAGAATCACAAAGTAATGTCCAAATAATGAGTTAGGACCAATGTAGCTCTGAAACGACCAGACGGAAGAATCACGTTTTCCAGGGGAGGAACATTAGGGCTTTTCGAATGTAACACTTCCATCTGGATGGAAAAGTAGTCTCACCAATTCAGAGTAGCTTAAATCTGCCTTAACGCAGAAAATGGAAACTATCCAAACACACTGTGCTAAGAAATTAATTCACAAAATGGAAAATTCGAATTTATTCTGAAGAAGTTGCGATATGTTGAAGAAATATTTTTACAGTGATTCACTAGCATTAAAGGACGCTTGAGAACAATCGCAATGAAACCATAGAAAAGTCCCCAAAACATGTTTATCCTGAATATTTCCACCCCTTGCATGAATCATAGCATGACATCTACGACTCATACTCAAAATCATGGACCCTGTACCGGCAGATCATTCTGGGAACAATTTATTTTATTTATTTATTTATTTATTCATTTATTTATTTATTTATTCATTTATTTTATTTATTTATTTATTTATTTATTTATTTATTTATTTATTTATTTATTTATTTATTTATTTATTTATTTATTTATTTATTTATTTATTTATTTATTTATTTATTTATTCATTTATTCATCTCCTCCTCAAGAAATTGCCGATAAGCGGGACCTTCTAGTCTGTTAGGCAAAAAAAATTATTCAATCAAATAATTTCCAATTATTCCGCCCCAAACGTTTAGTGAGAATTGTTCTTGATGATGAGATTGTTCAATCAAATGGGGGTTTTCCTCAGCCCAATAATGGTTATTGTGAAAATTTGTGATAGCAGTTCTCGAAAAGTTAGCTTTATCTGTGAACATTATTTCACTATCAAAATTAGCATTTTCTCTAATTTTATCTAAGAACCATCGGCAGAAATTCAGTCTTGAAGGAAAATCTCGAGTAAGTAGAGTTTCGACGCGTAGAATATAAAACGGGTACAATACAGAGTCGTGGAGAATCCTCCAAACTAGAACATGTGAAATATTCAACTGATTTCCAATTTTTCTTGTACTCATATGAGGATTCGAATCAATACAATTCAAAACTGCTTCCTCAATATCTGGAGTTCTCATAGTTTGAGTTGCACCTTTTAATTATTTGCATTTAACGTACCAGTTTCCCTCAACTTATTTGGAAATGTTCGCCTTCCTGGTGTTACCCGCTTTGGAAAGCGCACCTGATGTAATCGCCTGGTTGTGTTTCCGTCAGCCAGACCGTACATTTAATAGATATCAGACAATTCGGCATTAGTAAAATTAGCCATTTTTCTTACAGCAATAACTTCATAAGTCTTAAAACTAATAGTTAACTTAATGAAGAAGTCGAGCAGACACTGGTTCAACTTACGCAACTGTCAAAATAAATGAATAAACGAAAAAAATCAAAGCCTCCTAGTCATTTTTTAATTAGAAGTGCTTTCAATTCAGCGAATACATTCAATCGTTTAATAGCTCGACAACGGTCGGAGAAGCGACAAAATTATAGGTGTCAAAAAAGTTTCTAAATTGAACGAAGATGACGAAAATTGATTGTACGTTGATCAGTGGAGTATGGCAAAGAAGTTTGAAAGTCCAAAAGAGACATGGCTCCGGAAAAGAAAACACCTTGTAGATTCTTTTTAAAATTTAGGACATGTAATAATGGAGGCTGTAAAAGATAGCTTGTATTCCAAATTTGGGCTGAATATCTCGAAAACTGCAGAATATTTGAAGAAAAAGACAATTTTTCTGGAAATTTCCACACCCTGTAGCTCCGTAACGAAACTTTTGCGGACCTCTGTTTCTATGAACTTTTTAGAAAATTGCACGTATATTTACCCTCTCAAGTTGTGACATAATATTATGTAACACCCTGTATATTTTTAATTTTGTGACATAGCTATAATAGTTAGACATATACTGTCGTAATATTTTCTGTAGTATATTCTGCAAAGTCGTAGTACATTATTTCGTTCTATAATCAATAGTTTTCGTAGCGCAAGCGATTTAAGAGATCTTTGGTAATTTATTCACACCTTGGGTTAGATTTTTAGAGTTTTAGTATGGACCACTAACTTTTTTGAAACTTTATTATAGCCTATCATCACCGGAGATAGGGTAGCATTCCAACAGTGAAAGAATTATTCAAATCGGTCAAGTAGTTTCGGAGCCTTTTCAAAGCAAACAAAAAACAATCAAATCTGTTCTCTTTATAATATAATTATAGACTAAGTCAAGTTTTAGAAATAGCTACTAATGAATATCATTCCCTTATATCGAGCACCCGACACTTTCTATATTGAAACTTTACTATCTTTACTGTCTTTCTAAACCCTCTGAAAATAAATGTTATTTCATCGAGTTCTAGTAGAATAGTTGGTAATATCCGTAGTTGGGTACGTAGATGGCCGAATATTTACTTATGAGGTGCGTGACCTTTTCAATCTAATCCATTCGGACCGAACATAGCTGAAAATACATTTATCTGAAAGTGGAAGATCGATGGTGAAGACAATACCCGTCGCCTGGTGTAATACCGCCACATCATTCTATAGGCTCTGTGAACTGGTCATTTGTAACCAAGTTTCGTATGCTTGGCAGATGGTCCAGTCTCCAGTGTGGAAAGTATTTTTTCAAATGAGACACGATGAGCTCTTTTGCACAAAATGGTAAACTCGTTTCTCGGTAGCATATCCGGGCGGAACTGGCTCGGGGAGATCAGGATGGTAAAGCAACTAACAACGGTCTTCTGGAGGATGCACGGCGTCCCTTTGAGAGAAGCCAATTCCTCATTGAGTTTTGCAATTTAAGAGGACTAGAACACACCAGCATGAATGAGAGAGCAGTGAACCCGCACTTACAAAACACGCAACCTCATGTCCTAGCTCTGACGGAAACTTAAATAATGCCGACAATAGACACCTACCTCAGCTTCAATATATATCAGTTACACTGAAGGCTTTGGTTCAAACGAGGGCTTTGTGTTTTTGCTAGATGGGACGTCGAATTCTAAAGACAGGATAAGTTGGAGAACAACGGTCTCGACCTGACAGAGTTCAAAATCTGTTTATATAACAAAACCATGTTTCTATGTTAACTCTATCGATCTCTTAATGATAACAACACTAGATTGTTTCAATATCTAGGCGACAAGATACGCACGATACAAATTCAGCACTCGTCAGGTGAGGTGATCGTAAAGGGAGACTTCAACGTCCACAACACTGAATGGCACAGGCAGATCTCTTCACAACGATGTTTTCTTTAAATTCTGTTTTAGATACATGAAATGCAGTACCACCATGCTCAATCAAATATGTCTGAAATAAAGTTCAGAGTGCGTACCTTAAGGCGCGTTCTATAACACCTAAACTGTAAGAAAGCAGTGGGTCTTGATGAAATACCACTAGCTGTTTCGAAGAAATGTGCCCCGAAGCTAGCACCTGTTCTATATAGTCTGTTTTAGATATTGTATGAGAGCCAGGCGTTTCCGGAGTGTTGTAAAACTGCACTAGTACAACCGAATTCTAAAGAAAGGAAAGAAATTCCTACCCGTCCAATCGCATTATAGCCCATTATGTCGAAAGTCATTGAAAGTGTGTTTAATGATGTGCGCATGAAATATCTCGAATTGCAGGGTATCATCAGTGATCGGCATTACGGTTCCGTAGAAAACAATCAACTGGTGACCTTTTTCATACGTTACGCATTGGTGAACATCAACAATCAAAAAGCATGGTTAATTAGGAGCCATGGCTCTTGATATCTCAAAGGCCTTCGACAGGGTTTGCAACACAGCCTTGATGAATAATCTAACCAAGTTGATGCCACAGGGCTCTATACTCTCGCCAACTCTTTTTCTATTGCAGATTAATGATCTGCTCCACTCCACCGAAAATAGAATAATTGGGTTTGCAGATTACTGTACCGTGGTGTCTTCATTTTCTAGATAGCGTCCTATAACTGCACCGATGAAGATGTCGACAGAGACTGAATTCAAACTTAGAGAAGATACCATAGTGGGGCTGGTTGAATTTGGTCTATTCTAATGCGAATAAGACACAATCAACGACATTCTCCAGAGAAGTCGCTGCTGGAAAACCTTCTCCACTCATGCAAGGACATCCGATTTCCTTTGAAACGAACATGCACCAACTAGGTATCACAATCAACTCTGGAGTTTGCTAACATGACCATGTGTCACCCATTGCTGAAACTGCTTCTGCTAAACCCAGTTTTTTAAGCAGTAGTTCACTGCATCACAGCATGTGCAATTTTACAAGGTACAAGTGCGTCCCAGTCTGGAATACTGTTCCCAAACTTCCTTCGCATCTATTGTATAGTTTCCAAAAGAGGACATTGAGATCAAAGGCGGCTGAGAGCTGATCTTTCTCTTTTTTTTAAAGATACTTTCATGGTAAATGGTCAAATGGACTAAAAGGACTCTAAGCTTGCGGAAAACTCTGATCATCACAGTCCGTACCTCTCTCTATAAAGATTCTTTTGTTTATAGGACTACAGTGCTGTGGAAGCCGCTTTCATCGAACTTCTTTCCGATAACTTACATTGTAGCCCTCTTCAAGAAGCGAGTGGATACGCTCATTAAATCATCTTGGGCGGCCACAACTGTAGCATGACAGGCACCGCCTCCTGCCAAGAGGTTAGGATATAAAAACAAATATACATCTTGAAATCTTAATGACAGTCGTAGAAAAACCGCATGGAGTCAGTTAGAAAAAAGCATATAAAACGAGAATAATTAATATATCTCAGCACAAAAACAAATAATATTCTTATAAAATCAGCCTTACACATTTCGAAAGAAACGAACGTTACTAACCCTGCAGTAAACAGAAAAATCGCCGACAGTGTTTCAAAGAAAATCAACATTGGATTCAAGAAGTTCACCGTCAATCACACCAATAATTTCAAGCATGGGCCAGTATAGGCGGAATAGTCGGACGGTTTTTCTTCGATGGAAATCTCACGCGTAAAACCCATGTAAATTTTTGCTTGAACTTCAACTTTTTCCAGGTTCACTAACTCCTTAACCTGTTCAAAATATTTCCGATATGCCTAGTCCGAGAAAGTGGTTTAAACAAGACGGAACCGCGTTCCATTAAGTTTCCAGGAAAATGGATTGGCTGACAGAAAGTCATTGAATGGTAGGGCAGATCACTTGCTATGAGCCTTGTACACTTTCATCTGTGAAACTTTCTAAAAAACAAAGTAAGCGCCATTACAAAGAGGAAATACAAAATATTCTACCAGAATGATACGAAATCATCATAAAGGATTCGTTTCTAGTCTTGGCCATTATTAAGTTCTTAACGTTCGTCATTTCGAGGGTTTACTTAAATGAGATCTTGATCTTTATATGCTCTATTGCCAACACATCATTGTTATGTCATTATTGATCATCCTCTGTTGCATTCTCCTTTTGTTCTCCTCATATTATCCGTTTTTGATACTAAGACCATACCCATTTTTTCTGATATAACAAAAAGAGAAATGTCTTCAAGGAAATCAAATTTAGAGAAAATGTCAAAATTGTGCGATATACATTTAGTAACGGCACCAGCAAGCCGCATAAAAATTGAGAAACTTACAGAATAAAACGAGAGCTTTCCAATAATGTATTACATGACAATTATTGTCTCTAAAAAGTTAACAAATTTAATCAGATTACACAAAAAAAAACGAAATTGACCTGTTCCAGAGTCTTTCAAAAAATTCCAAGACTAATTATGAGGGTATCTACACTTCCGACTGTAATAATGGAAACACAGCTGTTTCGATTATGTTATTGTATGTCTACATAGAGACTTCAGATAATATAACAATAGAAGAATTAACAGTTTCGATATTCATCAAGAATATAGAAATAGAAAACTGAAAAACACAAAAAGCCAGAAAAGTTGATTAACTGTACAATATCAGTATGACATTCACATGTGGGGACACATGTCGAACAGAAACCTCTTGAAGCAATTCGCAATGCAATAACACAGAGAATTTACTAAAATTAACCATATTGCCAAATTCCATACTTTACACCTTATAGTTAAGGAACTATTTCAAATTCATTGATGATGTCACTGACGCACCCACCATTCATCAAAATTCTAAAACTTTAAGGTACTTCTAGTCGACACAAAAGTTCAAATTTTTAATTTATTAAGTGTTCATCCTAAAATCAAAGAATAAAGTTGAATCACAAATCCTATTTCGTTTTTGGAGGTTTCGTCCTTAATTGTTTTTCAGTTGGCAAATTCATGTTTCTTTAAGATATACTCAGGGTTATTCTGATAATAAATTATATAATGATAAAATAAACGCCATTTCTTTTCTTCTAAATGAGTATTTAAATAATATATTATTCATAAAATCAATTATAATGATTAATGCGCTTACATTAACGCACCGCTGCTAGTCTAGTTTCTTATTATCAATGAAACTGTAGTATTTTTATACAGAAATATGAACGGAATGATGGCGTGAACTGGCTCTTCACTGGTAGATGCATATATGTGATGAGATTTGGGATATCCAAATATCATCATCAATTATCATCAAAGTAGATGTTGTGATTTGTTTCCGGACGAACATGATGTTTGGGATCTTCGTTTTATATATTTATATTCATATTATTGATATACTCGTTACTGGTACTATTTAGAGCTTGGACAACTATTCGTACTTCTCTATGATGTACCTCCTTGAACTGTATAATCTCATTTTAGGTACCGACTTTAACTTTCCGTCTTTATTTTTTAGGTAAAACAATAATACTTTACAAACAAAATAAACTATTTACTGTGGAAATCAAATCTACAAAAATATGGAATTCTATCAAAATTACACAATGTAAAAAAATGCGAAATCTCGCAACTCAGTGCTTTCACTGAAAAGTTTTGTGAGATCTGGTATAAAACCATGTGAGTTAAAAGGTATTGGTAAGCGCATAACTCAACAACGCCTCGACCAATTTGGCCATTTCTTTTTTTTTTTCAATATTCGTTGAAGGATGGTTTTCACGGCAAGAAAATTCGAATAATTGCTGAAAAAACCCTTAAAACAACCTTTTTCTTTTTCCCATACAAACGTTTTCTAGTTAAAACGTAGAATCAATTCAAGCTTTATTGCTATTGTACAAAGTTCATTTGCACAAACATTGATATATTCTGAAATGCCAAAATATTATACTTGGATAATTTGATTGAGGAGGTCGTTATTTGATGAAAATCGATATACATATTTTCAATGAAATAAAACTAAAGTATTTAGATTTTCACTATATAAACAAAACTATGACCGGTTTCACCACACTGTGGCTTCATCAGATAGATACAAACTAATGAACAGAGTTATTCCTTATATATTAGTCTTATTTCCTACTCAATAACAATAGGTACAAGAGGTATGTTGGAAAACCCATCGGAGTTGCTTACTTTATGAATTGAAAAGATTGAGTAAAGGAGAAGGATTAAGATCCAGTTGACTATTAAGTAACCTACCTGAATTCTTTTCTTTGTTGATTTCTAAAATTTCCAATAGATTGAGTTTTTGTCTGTTATTTTCATTGCGTAAAATTTGGAAATTATCATTAAAGTTATGGTTTTCTTCGAATAAGTGATTAGAATAATGGGAATCTGATTTATGATAATTAAAACTACGTTTGTGCTCGAACAATCTAACTTTGAAATTTCTGAAAGTTCTACCAATATAAATTTTGTTACAATCCCCGCAAGACAGTTTATAAACACCGGATTTATTACTTTTATCAATTTTAGATTTGCAGTTTTTGATATGTCGGCCTGAAGAATTATCAGTTCGGAATGCTATATTGAAATTATAATGCGAGAGGAATGATTTTAATTTTAGACTAGGATTACCAATATAAGTTAAGCTGTTGTATTTTGTGTTTGAACTTTTATATTTAGAAATACTTCCTGGATTGCTTTTTGAAATTTTTGCGTAAAATCATGTTCTCAATCATGGTTGGACTGTAATTATATTTAGCTCTTTTATGAAATTATTTTGTGACAGTGGGATATTAATGAGTCTATGTACCATACTATTGTAAGCTGCTAATTTATGTGGATAAGGATGTGTAGATGAGCTGTGAATAGTAATATCTGTATGCGACGGCTGATGAAAAACATGATTTTTCTGTTTTTCATAAACCGTGATTTTTTTAACAGAACGAAGTCTGCTAGTTATGATGTTATGAATACAGTCTATGGAAGCACCTTTACAACGAGTTAGTCATAAATTGTTATCCAATTGCTAACCTACTAAAATTTAGAGTGATCGTACGTCAAACGCACAATATAATCAAGGGGCACAGCCTTTCCTCGGTAAAATACAATACGAACCATTTTTTTTTTCGTGGATGGTATAATTTAAATTATGGTACTGGTGCTAGTGTCTCTTGTAGGAATTCGATAGACTTCCCCGATTATTGATATTTCACAGTTGAGTTTTCAGACATTGAACTAGGAGTTCTGGATAAAGTGGAATAGATGGTTGTAACTAAATAAATTGAATAGGGACAGATTCAGCAACAATTTGCGTTACATAAATCTTTGGTAATTTTACCCAATCCTTTATCTGCTTTGAGTTGGAAAGAAATGATGGGAAGTCCACTAATTTAGTCATTGCCATTATCCTTGAAAAAAGGCGAAGTGATTTACTGAACGAAAAAAGTACTCCAAAACATATGTTCAGATCTAATCATTACGGGAATGGAAATTAGGTTGGAGTAATGATAGATCTTACCAAACATACAAACTTATTATTTGTTTTGAATTCTTGTTTTAATTAAAAGAAGATGAAAGACACGTGAGGAGAGTGGGATACCTAATCTATTCACGCAGCTGTTCTCACTTCTGATGTGCCTCGAAAAGTTATTCGTAATTTTCGTTCAACATATGCAATTGCTATTATTGCTAAGAGTATTATTTTTCAGTAATTTAAACGTACTTTGGAAATTTTTAGGACATAGAACACCAACCATTTATGATGTATTTGCACAACTGTAACGTGTCAAGTGTTGATTTCAACAGTATTCAGTAGATTTGATCGTTCACCCTGTGGTGTGGTGGTTGCCTGACTTCAGTGTCGTAAAACTGAAATGGAACGCATTCATTCGATGAAGAAATATTTGTTATCTTTCTTGTATTCATTGAAGGGTTAGAAAGTTTTCAGTTGACAGCTTTTTTTTCCTTCTCGAATTATTGTAGTATTGGGGAATTGTGGATTTCAATTGCCTGAAAATACCGGAAATTATTCGGAAAAGTGTGCGGGAAAGCAGTTTTGCAAAGAAAATGCTCTTGTTTTTGACAGAATAGTACTTCGTGAAAAACGAACAATTCGTTCAAACGTCCTTTTCCATTTGTGACTTCGTGAAAGAAAATGAGCCTTCTCTTTGATACCATGTCAAAGCTATCTATCAATATCTTTACCTGTTGATTTTTAGAATCGAGTGTTTATCTTTGGGAAACCTTCCGATTAAAAGAAGGGTGAGTATCAATTTTATATTTCCTCTTGAACTTGCTTTTACTTAGGTACACTCGCGTTTTCCATGAACTACGCCACTTTCTCATTTGACCTGAAAACTGATTTCAAAGGGTAACTAAATCGACACTTTCTGCTATAATACTTATCTTATCCTTAACTATTTTCCCCTCTGAACAACAAGTAAATTTCTATATTTTCCAGAAAATATTGATGGAAATTGACATTTCCAAGGTAACCACGTGACTTAGAAATAGAGATTTCATTTCATACCTACCTCATGGGCTGTTGAGCTTGATAAGGAACCATTATCATATCTTTTAAGATCACATTTTCTAAATTCCGTGTTTTTCATTGAATAACATCTGTAAAATATAATTTTTCTGAACTTTTGCACTTTATATAAATTTATTCAAAATAGCTCTCGCTATTATTTTTTTTTGTACATAAAGAAATACTTTGTATAAATTTATTCATTTTAGTTTAGTGCAAAGAGACTTTTCGGTTGGGGTGACTATTCTCTAGTGCCTATTCGCTCAGTTGAACGTTTAACACTCTCGCTTGGACATTGTGTGATTTTTCCTTATACAGTTTCAGTTCTGGGCTTAAAGACACCTTATCTCTTGGAGTTGATAGAGTATTGCCAGTTTCTACGAATCTCTCCGAGAAACTTTTGTTAATGCCTGAAGTGAATCCATACCTGTGAGTTGTAGGAATCCATCCTACGAACATGAGGATGTAGGAGCACAAGCCATCAAGTAACCCAAGACTCCACCGAAAACCTGAACCGTCAACATACTCCCATAAGCGCAGCTTATTTTGTATTTAGAGAATAGACATAATTTAATTAAATCCTTTGTTGTTCTCTTATCTTGACTGGAGAGAGTGGTGCGGCACTCTGGACAACACAACTGTCAGATTAGAATATTAGGGGAATCACGTTCTTGGTTTTTTTTTGTGCTAGCTAGGGCAAAAATTGAAACAAATCCTGAGATCACTCCATAACTGGGTCTAACGTTCCACAACAAATATATTCTGAATACCTATTCTTACCTATCGTCTTTTCACCTTACGGATAAATTTCATGTCACACAAACAATTAAAATCATTTGTTGTAGATATCGATCTCACAAAATGAAGTGAGATTCCATTAAAAACTTAAAATGTATTGTAGCCTACCTACTAACATTTATAGTGTTCATATCAGAAATATACATCTTTATTTATACAACAAATAAAATAACTTTGCTATAGGTTATATCTGATTTTGATACGGACACTAAACAAACACTAAAAATAAGATAACAATTCATGAAAAAGTTGTTGGATAGTTTAGATATAAAAAAAATTTTTCGCAAATTTTTCTTTATATTAAACAAGTTCCACGAAGAAATAATATATGGGCGATGTCAATCCAGATTATTTGGGTCCATAATGATTCTAAAACACATATACGCAGGTTATGTATTTTTTCATTATCTCCTTTCATGACCTTGCTTGCTACGGTAAATCTTTTCTTGGATTTGTTTAGACATATAAGAAGTTTGATTGTTGAAATATTTTTCTGCTGGTTTGCTTTTTCCATTGTTACAGATTCCTGTCCCAACCCCCCTTTCTTTCACCCTTGTTTTTGAAAATCATGGAATGCAAGAGAGAATGAAGCGGCTAAACAGAAAAATCTTTGGTACTCTTTATGTACACACGACACTAATACATCATAAACAGACAAGCTATTGCTAGTGCAATAGCGACAGGGAAACGAGATTTTTTCCTCAGGTTTTTTCACTCGTTTATTGAATCATATACAAGATAGTATGGTTCCCCGTGTTACATTTATTGAGCTTTTTGTAAATCCTCTGACACACTTTTATAAATATATATATATATATATATATATATATATATATATGAATATATATATATATATATATATATATATATATATATATATATATATATATATATATATATATATATATATATATGAATGCGGTGAAAGGACTTTATTTTTCTTTACATTCTAGGCTTCAATTTATCTATAATGCAATAATGTGTTAATATCAAAACGATTTCGTAAAAGTCAATTGGTCTGTATTTTTCCATGCAAAGTGTGTTTGTGCAACTTCCATTAGAGCACTAATAGGATTCAAGAGACTGAAACTGATGATTCGAATCGAGAGTTCCGGCATTTTTTATGATTTATGCAGAGATGTTTTCAGACGACTTGAAAATGATTAAATGACGAACTACATTAGACTCTTGAGGGGAAGATTTTATTCCTCTGGAGAACGCCGTAATTCTTCTTCCTCTCTAGAATTTTTCCATGTTAATAAGGAGACTCAGCTGACTCTGAGGCGCTACCTCTGCATTCAGGCCCGCATCAGTAAACTCTAGCGAAACAAGTTGAGATCAGAATTCAAAATAAACGAAGAAATTGAATTCAATTGAGTTAGTTTGATAACAATTACGAACGATTAATTAAAAAACTAAAACACTGAGGTTTTATGTGGCGGAGTATATACCGAAACGGAAAATATGTAGATTAATTTCCCAAACTGATTATAAGTATCAGTTTCTGTTATCATAGAATGATAATAGTTATTTGGGAGTTTATTGAAAAGATTCGCCAAGTGGGTGTAGGTCTCGTGCAATGTTCCATATGGATTCATTATAGCAAAGAAATAAAAACAGTTTTGTCCGTGATGTAATTATAAAGCTACAGTTTTCGGTATCTGAGATAAAAGACATTGTTTCTCGATACATTTCATATCATATAAGATATGGACAAATTACCCTAGGAACATGAGTATAAAATCAACACCCACGTTAATCAAGACTTGAAATAAAAACATTATGTCTAGACTTGCCATGATATCTGTGGGGTCCACAATGATATTTTTTGTCAGTTCTATGAAATGTTATGACATTTTGACATATGATTCCGTTGTTTCTACTGCCGGTTGTAATTGTTTAGCAAGATATTGGGCTGAATTGTGTGTCGGTGAATTGACTGCACTAACAATGAGTCTCAACGGGATGTCGGTTTTGTTGATTTTCGGCAAACCATATTGTTTTGGAATTCTAGAGGATTTTCATCTAGCAATCAGGTTCTTTTTGATATCCATAAGTATTGACGAACTTTCTATCAGTTTCTTTTATTTCTTTTCTAGGTAGCTGATAGGGTCAGTGTTTGTTTCTCTATAGCATTCGTCATTCAGGATCTTCGAAATCTTATCTTCGTAATTCTTTGTGTTCATAATAACTGTAGCGTTCCTTGATCAGCAGGTAGTATTATAATCTCTTGATTGGATCTGAATCGTTTAATGGCATGTTTCATATATATATATATATATATATATATATATATATATATATATATATATATATATATATATATATATATATATATATATATATATATATATATATATATATATATATATATATATATATATATATATATATATATATATAAATAAATAAAAGAAACTATATATATATACAGGGATATTCACCGGGACCGTCCGTTGAAAACTTTTTAAGTTCCAATTACAATATCAAGCTGAAATTTTATACGCGGCCATAACTATCGGTTTCCAATTGGAGTGAAATATTTTCGAAGTGATACCATTCCGGTCATCACTTTGTTATTTCTAATGGCAATCTACCTTTTTTATTATACATCTAGAACCGACATTTGAGCAAGGCATAAAATACCCAAGTTGTTGGCAATTATCAAACGAAACTTTTGACAAGATCGAAACTTTTGATTAATTTAATTATTAATTAATATATAGTTAATATATATATATATATATATATATATATATATATATATATATATATATATATATATATATATATATATATATATTAATTAATAATTAAATCTGTCAAAAGTTTCGACAGATAATTGCCAACAACTTGGTTTAGGTTAGGTTAGGTTAGGTTCTGATCCATATGTAAAGTCAAAACCATCTCCAACGTCTTCCCAAACATCGGATACGTCCACTCATAGATAAACTAAAAGGGCCAAAACAAATCTCAGAATTTATGCTGTCTCAGGTATCTTCGGGTGTAAATCAGGCTGTGGAAGTCTTTCGAACACAAAAATGAAGATCAAGGACATCCTAACAACGATAATGGTTCCAAAATGCAAAGAGAACAGTCCGGCGCTCAGCATGTGGTTAGAAAATCTAAATCAGCAATATCAAAAGGCATTCCTAGAACGCCGAACCTTTACATAGCACGTTTGGGACCTTTAACTGAGGTAAACTCAAAGTATTTTCAAATGATTTGGTACCAGTATTCGATTGCGGTAAAGCTCAACTCTATATTCGTAATTTAAAATAACTGTATAATCACACCGTGTAAAAAACATTCTTGATACGAATATTTGGCCGAAAGACATACTAGTCAAACGGTTGTTTCAGAGGGGAAGCCTGGATCCTAATTGAGAGAAGTAACCACTACCCGTAGATCGATATTACTCTATTATCATAAAGTTCGACATCTTAACACTAAACTCGGACGGAGCTCCATACTTCTTTGAATTGTTCTGATTATATTATCTTATTAACTGAAACTTAGAAATATGAAACGCGAAATCTAGAGAATTAAACTTGTCTGATTATTCGATTCACAGACTACATCGATCACCAGCTTGAAGAAACGTGGTGGTGGAGTCCTCATTGCCGTGCACCAGACGTTGGTATCCAGTGAAATACTGGTGGATGATATTGGCTATAATGTTGAACAGTCATTTGTTATAGTAACTATAAGTAATTCTATGGATATCTTGGTAAGGTATAAATTTCCCACTTACCGGTCGAAATTTACCACAACACTGTGATACAGTTGAACCTATAATGAGCTTTGCTAATAACAGTTATTTCTATTCAGTTTCTACAATCTGAATAATTTTAATTCGACTAATGATAAACTGGGAGTTTCTGTTTTCTCAAGCATTGATCCAGGTTTAGTTCTGGGTAACACCTTTGGACTCTTGAACCTATTTCAGGTTAGTAATATAAAAGGCTTTAAAAGATTTTTACTGGATTTGCTTTTCACTAGCGCTCCTGAAGTGAAAGTGCGTCCAACTGATTATATATTGTTATTCCTTAATGTCCAAGGAGGCCATCCAACGTTCGAATTTAATGGTACATGTTTGGAAAGTAAAGAATTAAATTTTCTGATTTTCTTGATTTCAGTAAATGTAACTTTGTTGACGTTAATCAATTCTTCTTAATATTGATTGAATGTTGTGATAACAATTTGAATGTGTAGATCGCTTTTATGAAGTGACTGATAGATTGATTGCTAGATATGTTACACGCGAAATTTTGCTTTCGTCTAGAAATCCTGTTTGGTTTTCTGCTGTACTCGCTCTACTCAGAGATCTGATGAAAAATGCAAAGGTTGCACATAAAATATGAAGTATCAAACAATAGCTCTGATTACTCTTCCGTGAGCATGCTTAGAACACAGTGTGAAAATTCAACTTACGAATGTTACCTACAGTTTATTGAATCAAATGAAAGCGCGATCAAATCGAATCCTAAACATTTTTGGTCTTTCATAAATAAGAAAAACAACAATTTATTTTTACCATCCACAATGTTTCTGAATAATAAAACGTCATATTCGGGTGAAGACATAGTTAATCTTTTCGCTTGGAATTTTTCAAAAATCTTCCAAAATGATTCTAACTTTACCTCCTCTTAATAACCAGAATACTACATTTAATCTACATTATCTACATAAATGCCGATGAGGTTAAGGCCAAGTTACAAAGTCTTACACTAACAAAAAGTTGGGGTCCGGATGGTCTTCCGCCTTTATCTCTTCGTAACTGCGCTGAAACCTTAGCCGCCTCCCTTATGTAACTTATTCAATAGATCCCTTATTTGTGAATACTTTCTCTTAGAATGGAAACCAAGTTTCATTACAGCAATTTTCAAATCAAGTATTATTAGGAATTACCGACCAATTATCTCCCAAAAATTTTTGAAAGATTAGTACTCGTTAAATTTTCCACATCTATTTCTCAATTGATTTTTATTGAAGAGCACGGTTTTCTTAAAGGAAGATCAACAATGACTAACTAACTACGTTATATATAGCCAATATATTCATGAGAAAATGCCTATAGGAAATCAAGTTGATAGCTGGTCTACTGATGTAGTCAAGGCTTTCGGCCAAGTCAATTATGAGGTATTAGACTCAAGCAGTAGGGTTTTCCGGAGGAATCCTTCAATGTTTGCGCAGCTACTTCAGAGGTGGAATTCAATATGTGAAGATAACCAATTTATATCTACAAAGATAAAAGCCACATGGGGTGTTCCGAAGGAAGCCACTTAGGTCCCTTCTTATTCTCACTATACAGAATTGATGTAGGTTCAATGGTAAAATTCTCAAAATTTTTGCCGATGATTTGAAAAACCATAAATCACTCACATGCGAATCTGATGCATTGAAACTACAACTGGACTTAACTGCAGTCGAGAAATAGTTTTCGGAACACATGTTACAAATCAATATCAATAAATGAAGAGCAATTTCATTCTCCCGCAATAATGATCCTATAATTTATCCATATTGGATGGATAACAGTTATGTTATATTTCACGAAAATTTCTATTTCAACAGTTACACATTGATTCAAACTTCTCTAACTTTTAATGTATCTTTGTAGCGGAATATATTTCAAAATGAGTTTCAACTTCTTCATTTCAACCATATCTCCACCCCTTGAAGAACCTTTGAATTGGTCGACTTATATCATAGATTTTGAGATCATGAATTCACAATTTCAACGTGCTCCATTTCTGCCTTTCGGCTAATGACACGCGTGGGAATTCTGTCACCTCACTAACCCGGGAATTTTGACGAACCCCTCTCATGTCGAGGGAGGGGACCTTTAGTGTCCAACACATCTCTGTTAGACAGGACCGACGGCTTTACATCTCCTCCGAAAGCTGGACACTAAATCGATTTCCAGAACCCAAAAAATCGCACCGATTTTGTGGGGATTGAACCCAGATAACTCTGAGCAGGAGACGAGCATCATGTCCTCTACGCCACCGAGCCGTCTGAAAGACTATTTATTTGTTTGGATATGTTGATGACATGAATTTAATTCACCCTAATATAAAGTTCACTTTCGAAATGGAAACTGAGAATTCATATAATTTTTAGATTCAACTACAACCAAAATTGATTGAAGACATTATTTTTCCATTTTCCATAAACCAAGTCATCCAGATATTACCATTTATAATTATTTCGCACATCCACATCAATATAAAATAGCTGCTCACAACAGTATGATACATAAACCCACCACAATAACAATGTCGGAAAACAGTTTCTTGAAAAAACTTCAAACTAAAAAACAAATAGCGGCCAATAATGGTTATAATTTCGGTATGACTGACAACTTGCATTCTCGTAAACAATTTCAACGTGTAATCTATGACCTTTCTCCTTAAATTAAAAGGACCAATCAAAAATATAATATATTAACTTGAACTGGTAAACCCATTTTAAAATATAAAGTATTTCCTCTCATCGAAAGATTCAAATATAGCTTTCAGAGAGGATATTCCTCTAGGTAGGTAGATTAAATACTGTAAATCCAAAATTCTCAAAGGAAACAAATCGAGAGTTTATTAATTAGCTTTCTTGTAAAAGTTGTAATAAAATTTATAGATTAGAATTTTCAATATTAGGTTATCCTTATAGAAAACGAGTTTTGACAAACAAAATCAGATTCTCACTATGCAAATGAGTTACTGAAAGAAAACTGCACTCTCAATAATCATCTTGATATTTGACATAATGAAAATAATAGATTGAAACAGAACCAATGCAATCAATAAAAAGAAAAATTTCGGGAACTCACTTAATAGTTAATTAGACCTACTTTCGTCACCATTAATGAATCTTTTCAGTTCTTAAAGCAACCCTGTTTGGATTCTACTCCTATTTAGCTAAGTACCTGTACATCCATTTTCATCCAAAAATTCCTTTTAATTATGACAATTTCTTTCTTCAGGCACATTAATACTCTAATTATTCTCAATGAACCAGTTTTGTATGAGAGCGTATTTGGTATTTTCAAAACTATCTTTGATATTATTGAGCAATTATCAACAACTTCCGCTAATCTTTTTTCATGAAGTGAACTGCGTCCCTGAATACGATATCAATCTCCCGGAATCTGATAGAACTAGTCACAATAATGCCAAAACATATAATATTTTCTGAGAAAGTCACCTTTGAATGGAAGAAAAAAAATTATTTTTAAACGATAAAATCTGTTCGGTTCAGAAATTTTTCAAGAAAATTTGAAAACCTCAATGAAAAATTAAATTCCAGAATGTTTCATTTTTCAGTTCTTGAGATACGCGCAACTACCCCTAACGCTTTCTGCCTAAATTTGATATAGGTGAACTATTCTTGAATCTTTGGTTACGCTTGAAATTTTACACTTTTATTCATCTCTATTATTGAACTTATAAACAATCAAGAAAGAGTTTCGTAGAATATACAGATATGCTTTCAATATTTGAACTAGTTCAGCTGACAATACTAGAAGACCTCATTCGAAATGATTATTAAAACAGAAGCATGTGGATCCGATTACGAGGAACTGGTGACAAATAATTGTCAACCCATTTCCTAAAATTTTTTTACAGAATATTGTCTACTTATTTTATAATTTGTAACATTTTTGGTACGTGTGTTTTTCAACAAGAAAATGTTTCCGAAGCGGTTGATGAACACTAGAATTTTATTAACTCATTTCATGCAAACGTGCGATACCCAAAATTATTTAGGAATAAATGCTCCGTCTAAAAACGCAAGCGCTTTTTCCAGAAGAGTATCCAGCAAGAAAGCATTTTACAACTGGGTTTTACATCAACGAAAACTGCTTGTGATGGATTCGTTCTCCACTGCAATGAAGCAGGCTTTCGGAGGACTTGAAAACTTACATAATGTACACTTATGAGGAAAAGAAGTTGATTAATTTTTTGTTAACTCAAGTTGCCACCTCGTCTGATTAGGAAAGAATTTTTGGAGAGTGTTACATTGGTTTCTAGGAAAAACATGTGGTTATGCACGATCGCGCTCCGCAGCATTTCAACTTAGAGATTATAGAACATCTCAACATGCCCTACTCTAATCGTCGAATAGGTCGAAGAGTACCTTCCGTATGGCCACCTAACCTGAATTCTCTCAATTTTTATTTCTAAGGCCTCCTCAGAAGCATAGTTTATGCTGTCTTCATCACAAATACAGAAATGTTGTTCAAAGGAACAAAGCATTTCTTCAATAAAATAAATAACAACCACCAACCTTATTGTAGAATTTAATTGAGATTTCCTGAAGCGAAATAACACATATGAAAATCAACTAGACTACAGAATCAAAAGAGCAATTTTCAGGCGCATAATTAAAAACAGCAAAGATCCAGTAGGATCGAGTACATATCTGACCTAGAAAATAGCACTCCTGTCAAAGAAATGTGAGACAAAATAAGTTTTCTAATTAGTTGAAATGGCAAACATATTAGCAGATCATTCTGCTAAAAATTCGATCGACGATAATTTTGACGAAGAATTCGTCACATAAACAAAAACAACTCTGGTATGCCTTTAATACTTAACGAAGAACAAACTTCACCCTAATGTGACTTCAATAAAGACTTCACTTTATCTGAGCTCCATGAAACAGTTATTCTAGCAAAAGCAAAAGTGCTGGACCGGATAACATTCCCAACATATTCATCAGAAATTTACCCGCCACTGGTCTTCGATATCTTCTTGATTTTTATAACTGTTTGTGGACCAGAAAACTTTTTCCTGCGAAATGTCATGAGGCAATTGTAATTCCGCTTCCCAAACCCGGAATAATGTACACTCAAAAGTAAGCTATAGACCAATAGCAATTACATGCTGCATATGTAAATTGGAAAAAATTATCGATAACAGACTCAAATGGTATTTTTTAGAAAGCAACCATATTTTATCCCCCAATCAACATGGATTCCGACAATTCCTCTCAACGGCACATAGCTAAGTCTTCATAGATACAGCAATTTGCAACGCGCTAGTCAATATACAACATCTTGGAGCTGTAGTTCTTGACATGAAAACGCTTATGACATGCTCTGGAGAGGAAAAATCATCCATATATTAGTCGTACATAATATTGAAGGAAATATGCTAGGTTTTGCAATCAGCTATATTTCCAACAGGTCAATCAAAGTGAGAATACAGGGACACCTCTCAGACACATATGCCATCCAAAATGGAGTAGCCCAAGGAGGAGTAATGAGTGTGACTTTCTTTTTACTGGCTATAAATGACCTGGAGAAATTAATCAAAAACCCAGTCAAATGCATCAAGTTCGCTGATGATGTCACCTTATTACTTGCAAGAAAAAACTTACGACACAACCAGACAGATCCTTCAAAACACGCTAAGTGATCTTCAAAATTACGCCAAAAAAACGGGATTCAAATTTTCCAAAACGAAAACCACAACAACACTATTCTCGCGAGATACGAACAATCAAAGAGAACTCGAACTTTACGTAGATGATCAAGAACTCCATACTAGCGTAGTAGTGAAGATCCTAGGTCTTACATTATATAAAAACATACCTGGATTTCACACGTGAAAAAGGTGAAATACGACTGCAACAAAAGATTGAATATTCTCAAATCGGAAAAATTGGAGTGCCGACTAGAAAGTGATAATTAGAACACTCAATGCACTTATTCAATCGAAATTAGACTATGGTTCAATAGTATACAATTCAGCAACACCCAACCCAGTATATTAAATGTTCTGAATGCGGTTAAAAACGCCGGCGCCAGAATCGCCACTGGAGTTTTTCGCTCAAGTCCAACTAAAAGCATTTTATAAGAAAGCAATCTTTTGCCTCTCCAATTGAGAAAAATTCACCTTTCATTAAACTACGCTATCGCTTCACTCGCAATCCCGAAAAATGAAACAGCCAAATTATTGAAAAATCAACCATTTTCAAACCTCTACAATGAACGAAATTCAATCCCAAAGCCTCTTAATGTTAAAGTGTATTCCCACTTGCATGAACTAAATTTTTCTATTCCGAATATGCTCCTTAAAATTCAACGAGACGCCTCCGTGGACCCTAAAGCTTCCACCTATCTTTATCCCCAAAATTAAAAGAAATCCTGACAATATTAGTGAAACAAGAACTATTTTCTATGAAGCTATGAGCAAGTACTGGAAATATGAGAGAGTATTTACAGACGCTTCCAAAATCAATGGACATTCTGACTGCTCAATACACTAAGAGACGAATATTCCTTCAACCTCCCTGGTTCCTTTTCCACTTTCAACTGGGAAGCCATTGCAATTCAAGAGTGTGCTAGATGCCCTTCATAATGGCAACAGTAAAAACCGCGTAATACAGAATATGAAAAAAATATATGATACAGCGAGAGGGGATAGAGACACAGAAATAGTAATTGGTTGGGTACCCTCACATGTTGGTATTGAAGAAAACGAACGAACTGATAAATTAGCCAAAGCAGCAACAATTGAAAACAACAGAAAACTCGACATTGAAATACTACTAACTTGCAAGGTAACAAAAACAGTCCTTAGGAACGAAATTCTGACAAATTGGAATAATCGTTGTAAAAATCAATTTCCCTCAAAACTGCATCAAATTCGACAAGATGTAAAGCAGCCTTGTTATTCGGTAGACGTGAACAGGTGATCATAAGTCGACTCAGAATTGGTCACACGAATATCACCAATTTACATCTAATAACCAAAGAAGATCCGGAACATTGCGAGAACTGCAACTAAACACCTCAAAAAAGTCTAGGGAACACTTACCAATACCTTTAAAATATGAATTTGATGATTCGAATTTATAGAAATATTTCGATTTTCGTTAGGATGTATTGTATATAATTTATTCTCAAGAAAACAAAATGATATCTGACTTCTGCAAAGCACCTATTATAAAATAAATTTGAAATTTGAAAATGACGAAATTTGGTAAAACACAAAAAAAATCCTGAACTAATATTTTCGAAACGATATGGAAGCACTTATATTTTTCAGTACCCAGAAGGTCCACCTCTGTTATTAATGACACTTTGGCATCGTCGCGGCATGCTCAATATTAAATTGTCTATTACATTTTGGCCTAAGTCATTTCAAGCCTCCTGAACTGCTAATCGAAGCTCCTGTTCATGATGGAAGACGTTTTGACGCAGGAGATTTCTTTTTAGGGTGTCCCCCCATGCTCGATGGGACTCAGATCTGGAGAGAAGGATGGCCACGGTAGAAGATCGATATCATTCTCTTCAAGAACGTTCAAGACAACTCTTGCACGATGAGGAGGGGCATTATCTTGTTGGAAGAGTGGATTTTGACCCATTGTTTGGAGATACGGTACCACTACAGGTAAAACTATCTCATTTGCCTAAGAATTTCCCGTGAGGTTGTTCTGTATGAAAACGAGGTCAGTTCTTCCACCAAGGCGTATACCTCCCCAAAACATCACTGATCCGCCTCCCTGTCTAACAACTTCTCGAGCACGCTGGAGACGGTTTTGCTTTCCAGGTTCCCTCCTTATTCGAATGCTTCCTGAATCGGGATAATAACTTAATCTAGATTTATCACTGAAGAGAACTGTGGCCCACCTCTATTGAGCCCAGTTTACGTGTTCTTGGCACCAAGCTAAACGAGCAGCGCGATTTCCATGGGTCAGTTGTGAAACTCTTAAAGGACGTCTGGAGTGGAGTTGACCTTCATGCAGTCGATTTCTCACAGTTTGGTCGGAAATTTGTACATTATGAACTCGTGATAGCTCTTGAGCTAATTGAGATGCTGTGGTATTACGATCTCTTCTGACTTGTAAAACCAAAAATCGGTCTTGGGCGACTGTAGTAATCCTGAAACGACCTGTATGGCGTTCTTTTACGCTACCTGTTTCATTGAAACGCGATCATAAACGATTTATGACACTTGGGCTACTTCCCAGAACCCTGGATACTTCCCGTTGTGAGCTCCCAGCTTGGAGCATAATAACGGCTCGTAACATCTCTTCTCTAGTCAAATGTCGTCTTTCCATGGTCGAATCACAAAACTTGAATCTTTTATTTGTGCTTACAACAGAAACAAAGTGCCAATTAACTGATTTCAAACACTGAATACATGAAATGATGACGAGCAGCGTCGCATCTGCTGCATTTTCAGTTTTTTATAAAAAAAACTGAAATCTGTTGCGGCACTCTACTTAATTTGGTGAGAAATTGATGCAGGTGTTCATATCTTGAAAAAAATCATCCATATTGATCGTTCTGGATACAATATATCGATATTCAGAAGTGTTCCCTAGACTTTTTCGAGGTGTTTATGTGCAGTCGATCGAGTACCTTCTCATAAATTGTCCATGACACCAAGAGGCCGAGAGGTCAAGAAACTTCATACCACCGTTTTCGAAAGACTGCTTATCAACTGTTAACAGGTGCAAAAACACAATTAACTTCTCGATAGATATCATTTTTATGTGTAGAATATAGTGACGAATATTTTACCCAATATATTTAATCATTGTATATTTTTGTGTCGCTAATAACCAAAAATAGGTTGACGAGACTTTAAATAAACTAAATAAAAAAAAGATCCCCTGTCGGATGGGCCTAAGAATGCATCAGAGATGGAGGTTCGCACTTCGAACAGCTAACGTAACTGAACAAATATTTTCATGAGTACTTTCAAATAAGGATAACAAAGAATGTTTCAATATAAATATTTCTCCTTTAAAGGAGCTTGAAATCCCCGATATGTGAAAGCAGATTTCTATTCGATTCGACAATTTCTAGTTAGAGAATTTGACAATGAACAACCTAATCTTCTTGGATGCGTTTTCTATCTGTATAATCCGCATTCGAATTTCCGTTTTCGTTTGGCGACGGTTGATGAAATTTCACAGTTGATCATGAAACTAAAGTCGAATGCTATGGGATCGTATGGAATATCGTCCGAAATATTAAAGTTGAGCTGTCATGTGATTGCTCCCTATGTGACCCGTATAATAAATTGTTGTTTGGATACCGGAATATTCCTTGGAAATTTTCATTGACGAGGCCTCTGCCCAAGGTGAAGTATCCCGCAAACTATGGTGATCTTCATCCCATTAGTATCCTTCCCTCAATGTATCAAGTTCTGGAGAAATTCATTGTGGTCCAGATAAATCGTTATTTGTTAGAAAATACAATTATATCACCGATGCAGTCTGGATTCCGTTGGGGACACAGCAAGGCAACCTTGCTTCTGAATGTGTTGATGATATTGTTAGGTCCGTTGGTTGTGGTATGATCGCGACACTTGTCCTCTTAGATTTTGTGAAAGCTTTCGACAGAGTTGATCACCGATTACTTTGAGCAAAATAGAAGTATTTTGGTTTCTATGTGTCTGAGTTACAATTTTTTGAGTCATATTTGAACAAGCGTTCACATGTGGTTGTTATCGACAATGACCGTTCTGACGCCATTCAAGTGACGTCTGGGGTGCTGCAGGGATCTGTGCTGGGGCCCTTTTTTGCTTCTTTACACTGTAGATATTTTTCAAGAAATTGATTCGTGTAGGGCTCGTGCTTTTGCAGATGACACTCAGCTTTTTTACAGCTCTACGCTCTGTGGTATGCTCTACGAGCTCGCGCTGCTGCGGAAATTATCAACGTCGATTAGCCTAAAATTTTTTAGTACGCCGGGGCACATGGTCTTAAATTATATACTAGTAGGTATGATCCCATACTGTTTGGTACAGAATCTACTGACTTACTGGCTCGGATTTTGTTGTTGAGATCTCGGGGGAATCAATAGCTGTGAAGAGCTCTGTGAAGAACCTCGGTGTAATTTTTGACTGTGGCCTTCGTTTTCAGGCTTATATTTCACAGGTGATCAGAAAATGTTATGGAGCCTTAAAGGCATTATACATGAGAATGCTAGAATTCTTAATTTCAAATTCAGGAAAAACTAGCTGAGACATTAGTGCTACCTATTTTGAATTATGCTCTGATTGTCGTATTTCCTTGCTAGGACTAGCTAACGCAGAATAGACTGCAGGGCGTCTAGAATGCATGATGCCGATTCATCTGCCGTTTGCGTTTGATCCTGTTTCAGCCAAAACTAAAAAATTGAAATGGCTGAAGATTCATCACTTATTTAAGTTTCACCTTACTACATTGGTTCAACGCATTTTACATTCGGGTGAACCTTCGTACCTTCGTAAGAAATTGATATTTAGGAGTGATAAGCGCAGTACTAATCTGAGAAATTTTCTTACACTTTCTCTGCCTAGATTCCATTCAGCTTTTTTCAGGAGATGGTTCACATATAACTCTGTGAATATTTATAATCAAGTTCCAAATAGTTTGAAAAATCTTCCAACAATTTCAATGCGTACTCGCTTGAAACAGCACCTTATCCATTTGCATCAGATTGGGCTTGATTAATTTGGCAAATGTATCTCTTCTTCTTTCTTCACGATTTATTTTGCTCGTTTTTTGTTCTTGCTGCCTGGGCTTTGTTTTCATTTTGTCTTTGTCCTTCATCTTTTTCACGGTTAACTTGGATGACTTCTGCATTTTTCTTGGAAACAATTGTATTTTATTTTTGCTCTTTCTATTTCAATCTACAATTATATTATATATCAAGATAAAGTAGGAATAGCTCTGCTAGATTTCGCCTTAAGTGTTATTCTGTTAGCAAGATAAATTGCCTTTTCATACTATTATTTTTATTATTATACATGAATATTTAAATGATATTCAACGTAAGAATCAGAAAAATTCTTAAAGTTGTTGAAGGAAACACAAGTACGGAACAAGAACTGAATTAAACTTTTGTGGAAATGAAAGAAATACCTTTATTGAAACTTAAATCAAAAAGAAAAAGTATAAGCGAAACTACATTCCCACTTCATCAAATAGTTGATAGTTAGCTATTTTCGAAACAAAATATTTCTTTTATATATTTTTATACTTTTTCATATATTCATATTCTTCTTTATATATGACTTTCGGGACTTCCCCAACTTTCTCAGGGAATTTTTGGTTCAATCTCGATTATCAGGGATTCACTCATTATCCGAAAGGGTTCTCATGAATATCGCAAACTGTAGTAAACCGTAATCAATAGATCATAAGCTCACACTACTGGTCACTAGGTGACGACACAACATAAATTTCTTTCAGTTTTTTATATATTTTCATAACCTAACTTCAATCTCCAAAATTTACTATTTGCGAGATTATCGCAATATGTAGACACATTGAAGAATTTTTATTCAAAGAACAATATTCAACCTTCCGTAGAATGTTAAATATCCTTCCTTGAAGGAGCTCGCAAATAGTAATTTTTAGAAATAACGTGTACGCCTGGTTGACAACCGGATAGGAATGAGGAGCGTTAGTCTTTCAACAGACCACTTCCTAGCTGGCACGGTGTGTAGCGTTACGATGAATGGTCGAACTAGTGTTACTGCTTTGATTTTTCCTGTTTATCTACCGTTTGTTATCACCGTTTCCTGGTGACAATGGTGAAGTGGCCTCTGTCTCGGTTCGTTGGAGTGCGCAATAATATTCACATGTTTCCATTGCTCCAACGAATCGAGATGAGTAGGTGACAGTGTAGCCGGATGTTGTGAATGGGTATGCAATACTGACGAGGTCAAATGAGACCGAATGACGAGAGCATTCAGCATCATCATGAGCTTTATATTATTATTTAATATATACTATATAATATATAAACATCTATATATAATATAAAATATATAAAAATAATAATTGTAATATAATAATATATATATATATATATATATATATATATATATATATATATATATATATATATATATATATATATATATATATATTCTTTTCTTTCCATAAATCTCCTAATCTCAAATGCCAAGTCCCTATGTTTATCGACCTTCTCGGTGTGCGCTCGAGCCATGTTATCTTCAGCCGGGATTGTCACGTCCAGGAGGACAGCTTTCTTCTCATTTTTGTAGAATACTGCGATATCAGGTCTATTATGGAAGACTGGACGGTCTATTATAATCGTGTTGTCCCAGTATATTTTGAATTCCTCATTTTCTATGATGGTTTCAGGCTCATACAAGTTTTCATTTTAACTTCAATGGGGCCAAGCTTAAGTCCAATGTTTTGATGATATATTGCATTGTGCCAGGAGAGATAATCCTTAGGCGCCAGTATTGGACAGGAGGAGGTGACGTGCTGGATAGACTCCAGCCCTCGCGAACAGCGTCGGCATTGCTCCGAGGGGATATTGAGGCCCGCAATATGCCGCTGTTACGCCCTGGTCTGGACCAGGAAATCTAACCTGGTCCTGGATAACTAGGAGTCTTCCCGCCGTTTCAGGATGTAAGTAGCCTGCAGTGAGGTAAGTAAGCGATTCTTTTTTATTAATTTCTTTGTTTTCCAGGCAATTGGGGTATCGTCTATGGAGGGCCTTAGATTTCCATTCCTCCCGGAGTTCACCTGGAGTTCGGCATTTCCCAATCCATGCCTTCATCAACTGCAGCGGGAGAGAGACATCATCCATCTCACGGATGGACCTATGGAAAGGTCAGTTTTTGTAGCAAAGTATTTTCGTCATGGATGGTCTCTATATTCGTGAATATATATATATATATATATATATATATATATATATATATATATATATATATATATATATATATATATATATATATATATATATATATATATATATATATATATGAGATATATCATATGTAAATAATATGAATATATAATATTATTCGAGAACTATTCCAACATAAAAGTTTTCTTTTCGTAAAAGAACATTGTTTCGAACGCTATGTTGGATAACCACAATGTGGGAGAATATGTGAAATTCAGAGAACAATTTTTCAGTCCGTTACTGAACCAAATTCTCTTATGAATGCATTTTTAATTCTATTCAGGGCACGGGACTTGGAAGGCCGTGCGACATTGCCATTATGGATTCAAAGCAGCTAGCCGTCACCCGCGCTTTCTCGTACTCTTATGATAATAATTTTCGTGAGCTGTTTTACTCATAACCATGAAGAAGGAAAAATACTCTCGACAATACGTTTATCACAAATGATATTACAACTAATTGATAGCTGTGAACCGATGTAGACATTAATAACAAAATTCACTCTACATGAATGAATATTAATTTCTGAAATATCGGAAAATTATCGTTTCTAATGGATGACTGAAGGTTGAAATATCTACTCAAATTAAAAGTTTCTTTCCGCATTTTACCATAAACATGCGTGCATGTGACAAAGATACATTAACACAGTTGTTTTTCCATTATCTGGGCTCTTTTCTTATACAACATATATAAAAGAGTCTTTTAAGTTTTGCATATAGGGCTGGAAAAACAGTAGATGGCGCTTAAGAACTTTATTGTATTCTCAAGTGCCTATTTCTACAACCTATAATGCACTTTTCAAGGGCTCAAACTCTAGAAACAGTTATTATACTCGTTTATTGTTCCCTGCATAGACGGAATTTTTGAGTCCAAAATTTTGATAGAAAAGGGAGTTGTGGGGACAGAAATATATCTTATATTTGTAGGTATTCAAATGGCGTACGAGACAATACCATAAGGGGAATGTGTCAAAGAAAAAGATCTCTTTTGGTGCTGTAATTCAGAATTTGTACCTCGGAAAATTTGTGTACAAAATTTTGAGATAAAGTTTCGAAAATTGAAACTTGTTATTGTACCATTTTTGGTAAACTTGCTTCAATATCGTCAATACTAATCATTTTCGTTTGATTTCTAGATACGAAAAATTATTGTATAATGAGGTACTCCAATTTCGAAACGATCATCAATTTACGGAGACATTCCGTTGAGATAATTGTGAGGAATTATTGAACGTATGTCAACTTCGAGTGTTTTTATAGCACGACACTATCCGTATCGCACTAAAACCTTGGATCCAAACTCCAAAAATATAGAAGTTATTGAGGTTATCCTCTTAGCATTCAATTAGTAGTAATGATGATGATAAGAAATTGAAACTATGTATTATACAATCACAAGAGATTTTATTGAAAATCAGGATTGTAATTTCGGTCTCTCGACCATCTTCAGCTGATAGTATGGAAATTGAATACTTGTTATCAGCTGAAAATCGTCGAGAGACTGAAATTGCAATCCTGATCTATATTTATTAAAGTCGTAAGGCCTTTTTCGGCCGAGGGAATAACGGTAGTTTGAACCGGGCGAAGAAGCGATACGATGGAAAATCGGGGGCCGAAGGCCCTCTCGAGTATTTTTTCCGGAGGGAAAGGGTCTGAGGAAGATCCGTGCCAAATTTGGAGCCCCTAGCTCGAACGACGGAGCCCTGAGGATTTTTCGAAATTTTTCGCCGAAACGTCACCGAGAGCGAACGGAAAGTCTAAACGGCGAGATTTCGTCGGAATCGAAAACTTCGGTTTTTAGGAAGGAGATCGGAAAGATCGATCGAGCGAAAATTCCCAAAGAAAGCTCCTAGAAGCGTAAATAAAAAAGGTCTCCGTTTTTTCGCGAATGGAGGGGATGATTTTGTCGGAATTTTATATCTATACAAATTTTTCCATCGCGTTCGATCGTTTCATAACCTGGACAAAGAGCAAGTCTCGACTTTCGCATGTTGCGCCGCAGTAGTTTCATTCCCGTGAAACCATGGGAAAACTGAAGAATCTCCGATTCAACGAAGGACTATCGGCAGACTTTTGCGAAATTTCGCTCCATTTTCCTCATTCCGAATATCTCTGACGACCAGATATTAACGAACGTCGAGCTTTCAAAATGAGTGGTTTTCTTTCATCTATCCTACATATATGGGGTTACTGGGAGAATGGATTCGGGTATAGAACGATTCCTACATATCTCGGGATCGGATCCGCGAAGAGAAACCGTTACTCTACGACTTAATTTTCGAATTTCGGACGAATTTTGAGACCTAGATTTTCGAGAAAAAGACCGGAAACACGGAGGCGGATTCAGTCGCCTCTCCTACCGCCCCTTAAATCGCTATTCAATGTCACAAGTGAGCTTTACCTACGTGTAAAATTAAATGCTCTCTCTCCTTTGAATGAAAATAGTGAGATGGAAATAGTTAGTAACTTTTACTCTCACCAAAATAATTTCGGTACTACTAACATCTAGAATATAGTGAGCTTTCTCTTCTGAATGATAATATGAGACGGAATGAAATATCCATTACATCTAATTGAATCTAACCTTATTTCCATTAGCCTTATATTCGATCTATCAAAATAAGTAATAACGAATTTCATTTGAATGAAATTTTGACGAAACTTGAAATGAACTTTTAGAGGTAAGTGAACGTGGTTTGATGTTTATTTTATCGATTTTTATGTATATTTTGTTTGAGGAAAGAAATGTCAAACCTTCAAAATTCATAAATTTAACATTTTCTGGTTATTCTAACCTAAATAATGTGATTCAAACGAAATGTTATAATAAAAAGGAGTTAAGGAGACTTACAATAATGTTGAAAAGGTAAACGAATGTAATTTGAGGTTTATTTATGTATTTTAATGTATATTTTTTCAGCATGCTCAAGAAACGTACTCAGAATTTACATATTTCATTTTTCTTTCATGGTTATTCTAACATCTATGCGTTGAAAGATTTCCTGAATTAGTCTTTTGTAAAATAATATTTTTTCTGAAAGGAACTCGATAAAGTTTTCGTTGGGTCATTTAGAGTATGCATCATATGAATATTGAAACATATCCATAAAAGGCTATATCTGTATTAAAATATTTCAAACTGGATGTCAATAAGACCGTGCCATTTCAAATTGAATTTTAGTTTCAGGTCTTTCAAGAGGAAGTATGTTTCTATTCTACAATTATCCAAATGTAAAAGTAAATGAGATTCAATGTGTTTGACAATGTTCAAGTTTAAACCGAAGGAAATAAGATCTCAAATTTGCACAAAAGGTAATTATTGTGAGTTCCTTCTATTCATAACTCATAGTTATTGTTCTTCGGGACATTTTATCAAGGTTATTGAATGAATGACAGGTATTCCTTTTTGATTTGGAGTTGAAAGTTTCTCTGTTCTGTTGCATACGGATTTTCATTTTGTACAGCCACAACTTTCAATCCAAGATTTATGAGAGTCACAGGAAATATGCTGCTGCTTATGTGATTCACACATGGGACAAAATTCAACAACTACTTGGAGAATGCTATGCAATTTGACAATTTTTGTTATAGGTAGTTGTACTATAGGTATTTTATATCATTGTGTAAAATGAGTACGTTCATCACGTAATATGGAAATATGAAGTTGTTTTAATGCAATTTCTCCTTTCATTTTCATCTCACAGTATATCATAAAGTTTTATAAGAAAATGAATTGAAGAAAAGTAAAATTGAAGAATAAAAATTTCAATTATGAGAGCAAGCTTACATGAAGCTGACATTCTCGAAACCAACTGCCAACTCGACATTTAAGGGTCTAGGAAATTAACAATTACAAGAAACAGTTTTACTGAAACTGATACATAGTTAACATCATTGTACTCTATATGAGGATCCATAATGTAATTTACAAATTTGTAGATATTTCAATCTCATTTCTGCTTTCCACAAGAACACTTCAATTTAGAAGATGTTTGTTCTTTCTGGTAAGTATATTCTGTGAATTTTGGTCGATTTGAATTTATGCAAAATAGTTATGTTTAAAGCAATCAAATAAGATGAAATTTCTATGTATTCAGTAGTGTTCCTTTATTCGATTACTAATTTGTCGCTTTTGTCTTTTGGATACTCTCAAGAAATCTTAATTTGAGAAGAACTTTCATTTTTAATTTCATTGATACTCTTGAGAAGTAATCCTTCCATCTTGCTGTTTTAAACTCATATTTGTTAAGAAAAAGAAAATTAGAAAGTTGAAACTATAGATCTGCATATATCGATCTTTCTGAAGTATATATTTAATACTTTTGGAACTAAATATTTGGGATATTGTGAATTAATATTTGAGTTGTTGATGATTGAATTTCGATGCCTAAAGGGTGATTGAACAATTTGTTTTTTTTTCGAATCAATGTTGGAATTTTTATAATTTCATATTATGCTAGTTCAATTGGAGAAAGTTGAGATTTTCAAATTGAATGTATCTCTTTGAATCAGGATAGTAGTGAATAGTTTTAAAATTTGTATGGTTCAGTATGTTTGGGGTTATGTATATTAGGCGTATAGTATATAACGCGTTCACTATATTAAGCGTTCAGTATATTGGCTGTTTAGGCGATTTTAATGGGCTCACTAGTTTTCAATGAAATCTCTTGGGATAAAATAATACATAGTTTTAATTTCTTATCATTATCATGATTAACTTTAACGAAGTAAGGGCGGAATCAATTAACTATTTTCAATAAGTAGTAATATCAGTTAACAAAACTTTCTCGTTACATTTTAATGTTATAATCAGTTTTCAACTGTCTGAGCTTGTTTTTCTTAATTTCTGACTTCATAATGAATTCCAAAAGTATGAAAATGTAGTGTTCTTATCTTGAAAAGTTACTTCAAGTTCAGGAAAACTTGATCCCCATAATGAAATTCTCTGCCACTTAAAGGCTAGTTTCATTCATATGAATTAATAATGTGCTTGCATTATTTATTCCTAGTTGAAATCCTTAATGTAAGCTATAAGCATTAGGCAAGTGGTGGAGAAATATACGACTTAAACTAAATTAACTTGAAGAAATCAAACTAAAAAGTGTTCCAGATGTTAATAGTGATTTGTATGAGTGGTTGAAATAAATTTTGATTTCTTAATTAAATTATTTCATGCGGTTCATTGTGTGAAAGTTCAGTATTCACTGAAACTAAGATCCCGCGATAATTATGAAGATAAAGGTATGTTTTCAACATCGCAAATGCTCCAATATCAGTCAATTATAATATTATTCCAAGGAAATCAAACCTATTCTGACAAATAAAATGAGATCTATATTAAAGAGTGAATGTCAATACTGTATTTCAGTATCACATCTAAATCACAGCTACCGAAAGAAATGAAAAAAGTGCAGTTATAAATTCTTTCCAGGATTGTTATAGAATAGTTTCATTCGCCAACTCGTCCTCCAAATACACTACTGTACGGAGAATACCTAAACAATATTACTACGTGTAAGATGAATCAATTCTTTTTGAAAAAGCTCGACCACTAGAGATAAAAGTGCGGAAGATATTTTGCATGAAATAGCGCATTTATATTTCGATTTCGATATGTTATCGTGTTTTGATCGTAATGTTGAAATTTTTAATTATATAGTTCATATACTGACAAGAGCATATACATACAACGTGATAAAGACGGCTCCATTTCAAAGAAACGATAAGTGAGCAACATATATTATCATGCGGTTTCTTACATTGTGAACATTTTTCTAGCTTTCTTTTACAAGGACATTTTTCCAATCTACTTTTTCTACGAAATTGAACACCATTAATTATTGATATGGATCAGGAAACCAAGTTTCAGTTCAATGGTGAATGAAAATAAAAAGTAAACAGCAATGAAAAATTGCCAGATCTATAGAACAATTTGAACGTTAAGATTTCAGAAGTTGTTGATAACAAATTTGGGAGGGCATTTTTCAAAATCAGAATGGATCAACATAGAAAAATATTCCTTGAATAATTTTCAGTCATTCACAAAATTTAAAAAGTATATTTGAAAGATGAATCATCGGAAAATAAAGGATGCCGCTGAAAGGGAAGTGGGATATTTGAAACTGTGCTATAAAAAGTAATTCTCGAATTTTCTTTACTGTTTGTTTCGCAATCATTAGAAAATCAGGCAATATTTTCACCATACCAAACTGTTGTTAATAGTACCTTTCTGCAGTCCACTTTTTGAAGTGAAACTTAATAAACGCCGATTTGATAATCTATAAATAGACGAGACTTGTAAGATTCTCACAAAGTGTTACATGAGAAAGAAAAAGATGACGTATAAAGAGAGATACATTCCGACGACACGGAGAAGCAGCTCAATAAAACAGGGTAGACACAACGAGACAAAGCCATAGAATAAGAAGATACGATTAGAAGGGAGGGTGCTAGACACAAATAGGCACTGCACAGTTTGGGAGTGCATGCTGCCCAAATTGGGAATGCGAGCGCCAGGAAACAGTGATCTTATAGTCAATATTATTCAAGAAGTTCGACGTTCTTCACATATACGCCATTTTCTTGTCATACGGAAGGTGAAAGACACTCACGATATTTTTTATATAGTTATTTTAGGATTTTTATTCTCAATATATTACTTTTTGTCGATCGAAAATCAGATAATAAAATAGATGAGGAAATCAAATTTCATGTTTCCATCGTGTTAGCCATGAAGAATAGAGTAAATTTAAAAAACTGAAAAAAATTATGTTTGAATTTTTTATCATTTAAAAGGTTGTCTACGTTCATAAATTTTCAAACTGTTTATCATTTGTGGAATTATTCTGCGACAGGCATTTCTAATTTTATCCTTCAGTTCGTCTTCGTCATTTTGCTGACTTATGTAAATTATAAACACCATCTTATTTGAGGTTTCCTATTCAAAGGTCCTAACAGGAAAGTTACGGCAAACGTGCAGGCCACCTTATGACGAAGAAATATCTGTAGAGAAGTTAGTAGCAAACCTGTCTTAGAGAAATTCAGTATTTTTGTGAGCAACTACTTCAACTTGCTGCCATCACATTTTGTTTGTCTTTCACTCGAAGGTATTTCTTCCAGAAATTGATATAACACGTTCAGTAAAAAGTGCAGATACCTTCCTCTAGTCAAAGTATCTTCATTGAACTAGGTTCTAATGACCCTTCCATTAAATAATCCACACCAAACATTGCCACTCCAAATGTATAGGAATATAGTTTTTACTATCCAATTTGTATTAACTGAAGATCAATAATTGGAATTATGCCTGTTATGAAGACCATCATGGTCGCCTCCTTGGGTAGATATGGCATGCGTATTGTACTTGCCCATAATAGAAATATACACTACAATTCACCTATTGGCAAATAACAACAGACAGTTGTGAAACTTGGCTTCATCTCCCCACATTAATCAAGTGAAAAAGGTTTAATTGTCTACAAGTGTATTAGATGAACTTTATATGGATGACATATGCAGTCTGGTAAATTGGAACTATTTTTGCTATTTTCAGTAGGGAAATATCTTTCCCACAAGGCACGTTCGCAGATATATTTTCATTTGACGTTGGAAAGTCAGAGAAACGAATATGATAAAAGACTAGCTTCTTTTTAAGCACTCATTGTAAGTAAGAATCATGTCAACATTTTTTTCGTTCTCGAACAAACTCAGCATTTTAAGTTGGGTTAGATTTAGACGATGCCATTAAAAATTTGAAGGAGGTCAGAATCATGGCAACATATTCTTGTTTGTTGAAAAAACTTAGCATTTTAGGTTGAGTTAGATTTAGATAGTGTCATTTGAAATTTTACGGAAAAGGTTAAACTTTTCGAGACAAAATATTCCTCTTACGTTTATTTTGAATCATCCTCATGAACATTCTAGTTTTGGTCCAACTAAATACTCCAAAACGTTAATGAACTACAGATCGGCCAAAGTCAATTAATATGTTTTTTTTCCTCGACTCAACTTTATCAAAATGAAAACGAAAGCGATTTACATATCTTAATATTTATTTGTGGAACAAATCAACCAGAATGGCTGATTTGTATTGTAACGTTCCAATCATTTCATCCGCCACTATAATATATAGGCAGTCATATTGAGGACCTCATCAGAGACCGCACAAATGTCCTCCTCTCAAGTTTCACTTCGGACTTCCAGCAAAGCTGGGATACAATTAATTGCCTTCATGAAATCGATGCTCAATGATATTCCTAATATGGACAACTATATTTTGTGCAGCGATGAGTCAAGATTCCATAACACCAGAATCGTAATCTGTCATTCTTAATTAACAGACAATCTCTACGGGTTTAGAAGTTTGACTTTCTAACGGTTCAGATATAAATGTGTAGTGTGTTTTGCATAACATACGAGTTGATGAACATTTTTGATGAAACCTTTGGTGGGTACGCCACCTACAACTTTCATTCATGATCTTCCTGACTTGCTAAAATATGTGCTTACCATCGCTGAACGTCAAACAATGTGGTGACAACACACATCTACGATTAATGGAATATCTATATACCTACTTCGCACAGGTCATAATCGAAAAAAGCTGATTACGAAATGGATGGATTGGTAACATCCGGCATATCCATTCAATCTACACGGTCCGATTATATTTTTTCTGGACATATGTTAGAGACACAGTTAATGCTACACCACTATTTTGTTCAGAAGGACAAACAAAATACGAACAAGATTAGGGAAGCATTCAACCTAATCACAGAAAACATCATAAGATATGCAATGGGAGCTAGTTCATCACTTTGAACCTTGTATATATATATATATATATATATATATATATATATATATATATATATATATATATATATATATATATATATATATATATATATATACACGGTTATCCGCCGACCGTCCGTTAAAACTTTTTGAGTTCCGATTACAGAATCAAGCTGAAATTTTATACGCGGCCATCACTAATGATTTCCAATTGAAGTGAAATATTTTCGAAGTGATACCATTTCCGGTTATACCAGAAGTGGGTCATCACTTTGTTATTTCAAATGGCAATCTACCTTTTTTATTATACATCTAGAATCGACATTTGAGTAAGGCATAAAATACCCAAGTTGTTGGCACTTATCTGTCAGAACTTTTGACAGATTTAATTATTTTTGTTATAAACTCGATTTTTGAGGAACATTTAAAAAAATTGTAGCTCGTAGGTCTTTTGCACTACAGGCGCAATTTTGCTTGGGTAGATAGAAGAAGGATCAAGGAATTTTTCAAACAGTCTACACATGTAAAATGTTCATTGCTTTGTTTTATATGATTTTTTCGATTTGGCCTTTTTCAAACAGCAATAACTCAATTTTTTCAAATGGCAAGTGCCAATTTTTATATCGGCATCAGATGAAGCGTCAAATTTCAGATGGAATTGTATGAGCATGTACTATATCCATCTCTTATAGTTCCGAAATAATTTGGGAATATATTGAATTTTGATGATTTTGCAAGAACTAACAGAGAATGCTTCGAAATATTTGAATCAAGTAGCTGAACTCGCTACGCTCACCTGACAGGTGCCTAAAATTAATGTACTTGTCACTTCGTTCATTCAGAAGGTCCCAATAAGGGCGAAACTGCAGTCTGCCGCTTCGTTTCTCGGCATCCTGCTTAATTGCACTATTGTGGCTCTTTGGGACAGCGTGCACGGCGGGCAGATTTGAGAACTACCTCTTGTCAGGAAGAATTATTCATTGATCTACCGGGAGAAAGCCTCTGACACTACTCGTTGGTACATTGATGTCATTGGCTGATGATGTAATACTTTGTATATATTCTGGTAGATTGATATATTTTCATAATATTCAACGTTATCCAATATTTTTCAATGAAATTTTCTGAACTTAATTAAAAATTTATTTCAACTTGAATGGCACTGACAGTTTATCTGAAACGTTTCCGGTTTCAAAGGAAATTAGCCAAAGTTTCGATTTTCAAATGGCTCAGGCTGTATATTTTTGAGAAATCGAATCATACTCTCTTTGTCTATACATTCAGCATATTTTAAGACGAATTTGCCGAATTTTTTTTTTTTCGATAAATTTGTTCTCAAGTCAAGGTGGCTATGACGACAAAAAAACTGCGTGATTTATCGACCGAAATCGAGTACATTTGGATTCATCACTGAAACTGTAGAATTCCTGTTATTGGCTTCGTAACATTCCAAACATTGTTTCTTCAAAAAAAATCTTATTTCCGCAAGGTATAATAAAGGCTCATAAGCATATAAGACGCAAAATATTTTTACGAATATTTTGATACCAAATTGATAATTTTTGTTGAAAATTTCCATTCGTAATCCTGGACATAGTATAATACTCGTTTTTCAACTCATTATTTGAAGTGCTTTGGAAATGCATGGAGATCCTATCACAGATCATAGAATTTTTTTTATTCAATTTCAAATGTCCTAAGATAAGATTGTGTTGCATCTGAATCGGTGAGTTGGTATAAATTATTCAGTTTTTGAATTTTCACGGCAGAAAAACAGACGAAATGCTGTACACAAAGAATGAAAAAGTAGATATGCTACTCATTTATGGCGAACGCCGAAAAAACTCTACAGCATCAGCAATTTTATACGCTGAACGCTATCCAGAACGGCAACATCCTTCAAGGCACTATTTTCCAAAACTGAAAGTGAAGTTTCGTCAGCAACCGGTTGTTGCAGATAATCAAAATTTCATAGAAGCGAAAATTCTGAAATTGATGTATTAGCGTACATTAATTCGAATTGTACGGCATCTACCAGAGAAATCGCACAAGAAATAGGAATAAGTCATCAGAGTGTTTGGAGAATTCTTAAGAAGCATAAATTTCGCTCGTTCAAATACAATCTTCATCAACACCTTTATGAAAATGATAATGGCCGAAGATTAGAATATTGCAACCAGTTTCTTTTAAAGATGGAAATGGATCCAAGGTATCCTTATAAAATTTTATATTCAGATGAATCCCGATTTACTAACAACGGAATGTTCAATAGAAACAATACGCGCTATTGGGCCCACGAAGACGAGCATTTAGTACGTGAGGGTAATTTCCAGGAGCGATTTGGGTTTAATGTATGGATGGCAATGGTAGGGCGACATCTCATAGGTCCAATAATTTTTGATGGACCATTGACAGGGGAAAGATATTCAGGATTTTTACAAAACGAAATAAGCGATCTGATTGATGGTTTACCACTGGCTGTTGCTAATAACGTAATTTTCCAACAAGATGGAGCACCAGCGCACAACTGCAGGGAAGTTGTTCAATACCTAAATAAGTATTTAAATGAAAGGTGGATAGGCACCAACGGCCCGACAAGATGGCCAGCTCGATCACCCGACTTGTCCTCATTAGATTATTTTTTGTGGGCCCATGTGAAAAGTCGTGTTTATAGAACTGCTTCAGAAAATCGAGAGGATTTGGAGAATAGAGTTCGGGGAGAAATAGATGAAATTTTGCCAAATCGAATGGATAATGTAGTACGGGCTACCATTCGCCGCAATAGGCTGTGTCAGCACAGAATGGGGGTCTCTTCGAAAACCTGTTGTGAAGTTATGCTCAATTGATTTGATGACATTCCATCTATGGTCCATTTGTGTATTTTCCGTTATTTATGTGTTTTGTTAAATTTTTATTCATCTGGAATGTACGATGATGAGTATGTGCACCATGCCAAAATAAAGCTAAGGTTTTGCGTTTATGCTTTGTGTGCATTACAATTTTAGAACCAGCTGAGTCGTCATAGCCGCCTAGACTTGAGAACAAATTTATCAAGAATGATTTGAAAAATTCGGCAAATAAATCTTTAAATATACTGAATTTATAGACAAAGAGAGTTTCATTCGATTTCCCAAAAAATATACAGGGTGAGCCATTTAAAAATTGAAACTTTGGCTCATTTCCGGTGAAACCGAAAGCGTTTCAGATAAACTGTCAGTGCCATTCAAGTTGAAGTAAATTTTTTATCAATTTCAAGAAATTTCATTGAAAAATATTGGATAGGAAAAAAGTTTTAGGGGCGAGCCTCTTTCCAGTTACACCCGGTATATATATACTGTGTGTGTGTGTGTGTCAGTGAGAGTGTGATTGACAATTGGAAATTATTTATTTTCCACCAGAACAAATTGAATTAAGGAAAATATCGAAGTTGAAACAGAGAAGCAAAATGTCTAAACGGGTTCGCCTAGTGATTTCTTATTTTTTCATCTGGCAGGGAGGCCTCAGGGGTGAAAACAAGCGAGCAACGCGCGGCTAAGGAAGCGGGGATATGATGCGGGAAGATAATCAAGGTTGTTGATCTCGTTTTCGCAAAAGGCTAATTCCGGTCTTTCATTTAATGGAGCATCCATCCATTCTTCACAATTGCGCATTTCCTGTAATATCGATCGAACGGCGTCATCTCGGTCCTCGAACGGTGCCGATGTGCCGTACGATCAGACATCATCGAGCACAGAATCATACTATACCTATGATTTTGACACTGATATATAGAGATGAAGATGTACTGAGCACCAATAACAGATATATGCGTTCACAGAAAGGGAAATCCATAACAATCACCTGACCTATAAGAAAGAAAGCAGTAAAGTTCGACCACACACAAGATCGAAGATTAAACGGTTAGAAGTATCTTTTCATAGGCAGACAAGACTTCTACTTCGATGAATTCTGTGAATGTAACAAAGTCTGCAATTCATACTACGATCGGTATTCCCATAAAATGTAATAATCTGTATACGATTGCATAATTTATTTATTTCTCCGTTAATTGTTTCCTTTCTGAGAAAAGGAATGTACCAATTTCTTTCAAACATTTATCGCACTTTTTCTGCAATTCGTTCCTGAAAGCAGATCTCATGATGCGCCTTTTGAATTTTTAAATTGTTCAAGTGTATGTAAAATTTGTTTTTCTTTTTATTAATAGCTTCGTCAAGCGCCACGAAAAGCAAGAGCACTTGCAGAATGCTTCATTTGATAGAAAACGTTAATCACTATTATGAATTTAAAGAACAGTAAAGAGTGAACTAAAAGATTTGAATTCGCCCAATTTATGTAATAAAGTGTCAGCAACCTCAGAAATAGTAATTTGACAGCTGGTACGGTGGGGTTAGTAAGTGGTGGAGCCTTACAACATAGAACAACGTGTTTCATTATTGAACGATATCTCGAAAATAATGGAACCTGTATTTTGAAAATGTCATGCAAAAAAGTGTTCTAAACTTTTGAAAGGTGACGAGATTGAATTAAAAATTCAGGGAGATATTATAGGTTCCAAATGTTATGTTAAACAGACTGGTCGTGGTCGTGTCAACATCCAAGAAATGCGTGAGAAGGATTGCACATTTCAAGAAGCTTTCTACAACGCATTAGATCAAAACAAGTTGTGGTTAGATCAATACAAGTTGCGTTCGACGGTATAACATCTGATTGTTTCCCGTTGCAAGCAAGAGTACCTCAGGGATCCATTCTTTCAGACCTACCTTGTTTCTGTTGCAGATAAACAATCTTCTGTCATCTACACAGAACAAGATCTTCGGTTTTGCAAACGATTGTACCCTGGTTTCGTTTTTCAGTAGTCTGCGGCCGATTACAGCTGCGGAATATCAGCGTCAGAGATTTCAACAAATTAATAACTTAAACTCTGACTTACAGAGGATATCTGAGTAGGGTCAGTTGAACTTGGTGAACTTCAAGCACGACGCAAGCAACTACGTTTTCTAGAAAGGTCCCCGCTGGAGAACCTCCTCTAATGATGCAAGGCCAACATATTGCGTCCAAAGATCCGATGCACCTTCTAAGAATAACAGTTAACTTGGGTTTTGCTGGCATGAACATGTATCAGTAATAGCTAAGTCGGCATCAGCTGAACCTAGTTTTCTTTTCAAAGCCAAGCGATACTTCACGTCTTCTCAGCTGTTACTTCTACATAATGCGCAGATTCGACCTGCTTTAGAATGTTGTTCCCATGTATGAGGATCTACGCCCAAACATTCGTTGCGGATGTTGGATAGTGTACAAAAACGGGCTGTGCGCCTCATTCACCAAGCGGAGATCACCCGCGATCTCCAACCGCTGGCTCTAAGAAGACAAGTTGCTGACCTTTCTTTGTTTCACAGATACTTCCACGGAAGATGCTCCAAGGAGCTGAAAGACCTTGTTCCGGGAGAACTCATGTGTCGCCGCAACACTAGGCTGGCAAGGAGTTCTAATCATATGGGTTACATTTGACGACCCCTCGAACCTCTTTCTATAAGAATTCCTTCGGTTACAGGGCCGGTGAACTGTGGAACTCGCTTCCAGCCAAACTCTCCCCAACATCCTACAATTTGGCCTCTTCAAGAAGCGACTAAACAGACATCTCAATTCTTCCCAGGCGCCCACTCATGTAGTGTAACAGGTTCGCCTATTCTTGGGAATAGCGCATAAAAAGAAAATCATAATGATATTTCCCTCTCTGCTTACAAAGTAACACAACAACTTGAGTCAAATTATCGTGCACAACTGAAGAGATATTGAAAAGGATTATAGAACAAGTGGATGCTGATTTTTGAGCAAAATCATCCCTAGTGCGCACATTTGCACTGTGATGGCTTTATCAGTCTTCATGCCGCTTTTGGCGCTCTGGGAACCCACTAATAATTTTCGAAAATCAAACGCATTAGTTGCGTGAAAATGGTGCTAATATATATATATATATATATATATATATATATATATATATATATATATATATATATATATATATATATATATATATATATATATATATATATATATATATATATATATATATATATATAATCTAGGACTATATTAGGTTTCATAGTAATCTTTCTGTTTCATACTATTACTGTACATTCAGCGAATTTCTGCATTAGCAGTCGGCCCTATCAGAACTGCAGGAACCAACTTGTCTCTTTCCCAAATGTCTCAGAGATGTCAAATCTCAAAAACCTCTGTGAGAAGAATAATAAAGCACGATTTGGGTCTCAAGTATTTTCGGAGGCACTATAATTTTCAATTGGCTCATGCTGTCAAAGAGCACAGATTCGAGCGATGCAGAAATTTATTAAGTAGATTTAGAACACGTAGACAAATTGAAAATATCTGGTTCACTGACGAAAAAAATTTTCGGTGTTGCCCCACCAAAAAACAGCCAGAACGACAGAATTTGTATTCCAACGAATGAAATCAAGAGGAATGTGCCTTCAATTCGCTTTCAGAGGAAAAGACAAGAGTTTTCCAGGCATGAAATGGTCTCTGCTGGTATTTCGAGGAACTTTAAATCAAATATCATTTTTATAGAACAAGTTAGGTTCGGAAAATTATCGTCACTTAATTCTCGATCATATGTTATCAATTATTGAGGCGTCAACTCCTCAGTTCACTTTCATGCAGTTGAATGATTGCTTTTTTTCTATGACATGAATGAGTACAGTTGCTACGAGCTGAAAATGAACGGTTGGGAAATTGAGTAGCTTTCTGGATGATTTTTATAGGTTCAAATCTTCTTTGGAATTCTATAATTTTTTCCATATTCTTCTGACAACGTTCGTCAAATAAATGAACAACCAGTATTTCATCACAAAAAAACGCTACTTACTTTCAACCGGATGTCAGTGTACAGGGTGTCCAAATTAGATGTATCTAAATGAAATCTATTTCAATTGATTTTAGGATGCGGCCAGATGTCATACCAGTCACTATACTATGGATTATCTAAGACAACCCGTAGACAATATCATCGAACCAGAACAAGGGCCCCCAAATAGTCCCGATTTTAGTCCATGCAACTATTTTCTATAGGGTCATTTGGAAGAAATGGTGTATAAAAATGGTATTATTTTCAATAATTGTGAGGAGCTGAGGCAAAAAATTCAAGAGTGTTGGAACAATCTTGATTAAGAAGTAATTTCGAGACCCATAGAGAGCTGGAGAAGACGGGTGCAGATGGTTGAGGATGGCGATGGAGGCCATATTCCATTCTGAGTACTTGATTCTTTTTGTTGAATGTTTTTACTCATGTAATTTGTTAAACAAAATCATGTCGTATTATTATTCTCGTAAATGTTTTTAACTGTTGGCATCTCTGAGATATTTGGGAATCAGTAATCCTGATCGTCTTCCTAATGACCCTGTTGTCCGAAATTTTTCCCCAAGGTCATAGATTGTACTTGTTTTGTAATTAGGGGCTGGAAACTGGCGTAATATTTGCTTAGCAGTATAGCCACGCAGAAGTTAACATTCAATGAAACGCATATCCTCATTTGGTAAAACCATTGTTAACAATTTCAAACGTCAAAAACAAGCAACCCCAAGATAAAATTCGATTTTGTATTTGTAAGCTGGAGTAGTTTCTTTACATAGCCCTAGGTTGACAGCGATACTTTGGTGATACACCCTGGCCACTGCATTATGTCGTTCAAGGTAATCCCGAGGAACTAGGAAGGGGCAGCTGGATGTTATACGCTGAATTGATTCCTGCCCCTTTCCGCACTTGCGACACTGCTCTGTTGGGATATCCTGTTTTGTGATGTGTATTAGGTACATCCTTGTGGGGATTACTTGACACTGGATGGCGCACAACCGGCCCTCTGTTTCAGGGAATAAGTAGCCAGCCCTCAAGTAAGTAAGCGACTCTTTTCGATCTATTTCTTTATTTTTCAGGAGGTTCGGATATCTACCATGAAGTGCTTTAGAGTGCCACTCCTCCGACAGCTGGGCCACTGTATGAGATTCCACAAGAAATTCCATATTCGAGAACTACAGTGCTGATAGGTTTTCGTCCGCGTAACATGTGGTGCGATAAAACGGGAAGTGTTTCCTGGTAAAGTATTCTCTCAGTTGATCCACGTTGTTCTTATGACTCATCTCTAGTGATGTAAGGCCTCGTCCTCCCTGTGTTCTTGGTAGGTATAAGCGGTTTATAAATGAGTGTGGATGATGAATTCCGTGTGCCGTTAGCATCGTTCTAATCCTTATATCCATAGCCCTCAGGTCAGTTATGGACCATTTGAGCATATATATATATATATATATATATATATATATATATATATATATATATATATATATATATATATATATATATATATATATATATATATATATATCTATTATATCTATTATATCTATTATATCTATATATATTATATCTATATTATCTATTATATCTATTATATCTATTATATCTATTATATGATCACCTCAGATCAAATTCAGATCACAGTTACAAAAATTCCACACACACTACGAACTGCAAGTTCAACATTCCATTAGACTCATGAAAATTTTAATTATGCAACGCAAATTTCTGTGTACGAATCTAAATACAATCAGAGGGGTGGATTTGAAGGTCATTGACTTCCCATCTGCAAGTTGTTCATTTCATATTCATATTTCATTAACATTCATTCATATTTGTTCCAGTCGTTTCACATTGAACGTTTCATTCCGTCTCATTTCACTAGTTTACAAATTTTATCCTTAGGGTTCGTACCTCAAACGGGTTTCGTGTAGAATCACTTGGAAGTTCGTCGGTCTGTCTTTTATCCAGAAAAGCATTGAAATATCGAATATACATAAATATATGAGTGGCAAAATGTCTTGATAAGCGCAAAACTCGAGAACGGCTAGGCCGATTTCAGCTAATTCTTCCTTCTAAAAAGTCCGTGGAAGGCTCTTATGAAGGAAAATATTGGAAAATTTGCACAGAAAAACATGATAATCTAATTTTTCTTAAAAGCAGTAAAAAATTTCTATGGAACTCTTTGGATTCCATAGAGGAAAACATGAACATTTGTATTTAAAGTCTTAATGAATGAATAGAGAATGACAGTTTCAGCATTTCTCGAAAAATCAAGGGTAAGACATAACAGTAAAAAGAATTGAATGGGATTTCTCTGGCTTCAAGAATTCAAGACAAGAGAAACAATGTTCATGATTGAGTGTAAAATTAGTGTTTCAAAGTTTTTGGAAAAACCACATCAAAAAGGTGTGAAATAGAAATTGAAAGAATGTAACCAAAGTCATATGGAACTCAACTCAGTTTTGAAATTTTAGTCATGAAAAAATTGTTTTCGAAACCTCAAAAGCGAGAGATAAAATATTGTTCAACCCTTTGGCGGGTGCGCCTATTTGACTTACGTTAGCGGGCGCGCTACAGTGGACCGCATCTTTGTTTTTCCTTTTTTCAGCTAGAATATACGTATTAACTATCTACTTCTTGTTGTTAACTCATAATACCGGTAATAAATCTGCACCTTTCTTATTTTTATTACAAAATAGGAAATGATCATCTTGATTTGGGATTTTATTGATTTTTTCTTTTGTTAATAGATTTTCTTATGCATGAAAATTATAAATTGTCATATTGTTAACAACAGGTTAACTAAATAATAACAACAAAAATATATAAGAGCCTTATCAAATATAAAATTCTAGGAAAATCAACTTTGAAATAGGTAGTATATTTTATAGAAATACTTTTACAATAAATTGTATATCACATGAAAGAACGTAGGAACCGAGGTATAGAATCATTAAGTATCTTCTTCATACTGAAAATCGAGTATGAGTAATCTCAAATTATTTTCATGAACAATCACGGACAAAATACCAAGTAAAAATAAATACAAAATAATTTGAAAAATGGTTACATAGAACATAGGCTTGTGAAGGAAAATGATCAAATGTATAAAAAAATTGATCGAAACATGGAAAGAAAAATGTAGTTCGACAATTAGTAACTAGAAAATAGGAACTATTAATTCATTATTACAGAATAAAAATCAGATTTCTTCTTCCTCACATAAAGCATTTCCCTGGCAATTATTGCAGATTACTTGATGGCTACTGTGATTTCGGTAAACATTTCTGTGGTACATATTACATACAACGCTTGTTTTCTTAGCTCTCTCAACAAGTGTTAGCAGCTGTGATCTCATTTTTATAGTTTCTTCCATCAGTTGGAATACTAAATTCATGAGGTATTTCCCCCTTCTACATACTTTTTGTGGGTTGTTGAAAAAATAAATTACTTGTGAATTGATTCCACCGATATCCAGTCCTCGCGAAAACCGTAAGGGGCCAGCGCCTTGTTTTTCGTGCTATGTTATAGGTAGAACATTGCTGATCAACTGTATCCACACTTCCTTCCGTTTTGTTATAATCCAGAATGGCCACAGGTTTATCAGTTTCCAAATCTATTTCATATGTGTCCTGCCAAGTGGGTAGGAGAAGAACGGCCCTATAGTACAATAGAATCCATAATGTCATTGCCTTAATCCGAAAAGGTAGAGGCTACCTTACAGGTAGTGTCCCAAAGTGGGGAATATTTATGAGCAGTTCCGAAGTAGGAAGTCACGAAGTGGTCATAAGCTCTTCAGCTATCTCTAATGTAGTAGAACCCTTGATGGCTATTACCGTTGTTGACATCTCTGCATTCAACGCAGTCGGGTTGTAAATTTCCAGAAGCATTGGATAGCTCCTTTCGGAAAGTTTTCGTTACCTACCGATGATACACTCTGGACCAGTGCTGGTCCATTTTTGTCCACTGATAGATACTGTGGCATCCCGTATATACTTTTGGAAATATATGAGTTTGCCAACGAAATTGTATCGATATATACAGGGATATCCACCGCGACCGTCCGTTAAAAACTTTTTAAGTTCCAATTACAATATCAAGCTGAAATTTTATACGCTGCCATAACTAGCGATTTCCAATTGGAGTGAAATATTTTCGAAGTGATACCATTTCCGGTTATACCGGAAGTGGATCATCACTCTGTTATTTCAAATGGCAATCTACCTTTTTTATTATACATCTAGAACCGACATTTGAGCAAGGCATAAAATACCCAAGTTGTTGGCACTTATCTATCAAAACTTTTGACAGATTTAATTATTTTTGTTATAAACTCGATTTTTGAGGATTATTTGAAAAAATAGTAGCTCGTAGATCTTTTGCACTACAGACACAATTTTTGCTTGGGTGGATAGAAGAAGGATCAAGGAATTTTTTGAGCAGTCTACACATGTCAAATGTTCATTGCGTTGTTTTGTATGATTTTTTCAATTTGGCCTTTTTCAAACAGCAATAACTCAATTTTTTCAAATGGCACGTGCCAATTCTTATATCGCCATCAGATGAAGCGTCAAATTTCAGATGGAATTGTATCAGCATGTACCACACCCATCTCTTATAGTTCCGAAATAATTTGGGAATATATTGAATTTTGATGATTTTGCAAGAACGAACAGAGAATGCTTTGAAATATTTGAATCAAGTAGCCGAACTGGCTACGCTCACCTGACAGGTGCCTAAAATTAATGTACTTGTCACTTCGTTCATTCAAATTTGATATTTCAACAAGAGTTGTCGTTATTTCAGATTGAAAATATCCAAAAAATACAACGCACTTAGAATAAAACCACTGGTTATTCAAACGAAAATATATTAGAATCTTTTTTAATTCATTTTGGAATGTCAAAAGTAGTGGATAGAAATTGCAGTCAATTCAATAACCAATTTCTAAATTTATCATCTATGAGTAAAATAAAATTTCGAAGCATTAGAAGCAATTTTCTACAATTCGGATGAATAAAAATTGTAGGAACTAAGCGAAAACCAATCATCGAAGATAATTACATTAATACGAATAAATGATAGCTAACATTATAGGAGGAAACTAATTTACGATCTGAATAAATGTTCAATATATATAATATTTTGCTCGATACACTTGACAGCTCGTATACGAACATGATGAGTTGTCCTCCTAGTTTCCTCATGATCAATATTACGAAAAGCATTACGAATACGCTCTAGTAGCTCTTCTTTACTTCTTACAGGAATAAGATACACTTCACTTTTGATTTTGCCCCATACATAAAAATCAAGGGGCGTCAGGTCCGGAGAAAGCGGAGGCCATAAATTGGATCCTTGACTACCTCACCATCTATCCTCGAACATTTCTGTTAGCTGCCGATCTAAAGCTCGTGTTTTATGTGCTGGTTCACCATCCGTTTGGTAATAGCAATCCCTCAGAATGTTAAGGGGTAATCCATCTAAAAAATTTGCTAATGTTCCTCTCAAAATTTCCAGGTATCTTTGTCCATTAAGATTTTACTCATAAATGTGATAAGCCAACAAATCATTCATTAAAATTGCAAAAACGTTCACGCTGAATTTAATTTGGAAATCAATAACCTCAATGAAATGTGGATTTTCTATGGCCCAAAAATGTCGATTTCTCCTGTTGGTTATTCCACTTTCATTGAACTTGGCTTCATCAGACCATATAATTTTTTTGAGAATTGTCTCATCTTCTTGAAGCCGAATTAATAAACTTTCACAGAAATTTAGCCGCTTGGGAAGGTCAGTTGGTTTCAATTTTTGTAATCTGATAAAAGAATACGGGTGCATGTTATGTTTCTTAAGGATCCTTTGAATGGAAGTATAACTCAATCCAATATCCATTGATGCTGACTTAATGGACGCATGTGGATTGGCACGAAAATACACTAGCATATTAATTTGACTGTCGTCGTCCTCGAGAATTGGTTTTCTTCTAGTTTCTATATATTTTGTTCCTCCAAATTGCAGAAAATTGCTTCTAATCCTTCGAAATTTTGTTTTACTCATAGGCGCCAAATTTGGAAATTGGTTATTGAATTGCCTGCAAGTTCTATCCACCACTTTTCGATATTCGCCATGAATTAAAAAGAGATTAAACATATCCTAGTTTGAATAATCAGCCATTTTATTATCAATCTGGTGTTTTTCAAATATTTTCACTTCAAACTACCAACAATTCTTGTTGAAATATCAAATTCAAATGAACGAAGTGACAAGTACATTAATTTTAGGTTCCTGTCAGGTGAGCGAGCCAGTTCGGCTACTTGATTCAAATATTTCAAAGCATTCTCTGTTCGTTCTTGCAAAATCATCAAAATTCAATATATTCCCAAATTATTTCGGAACTATAAGAGATGCGTGTGGTACATGCTGATACAATTCCATCTGAAATTTGACGCTTCATCTGATGGCGATATAAGAATTGGCCGTGCCATTTGAAAAAATTGAGTTATTGCTGTTTGAAAAAGGCCAAATTGAAAAAATCATACAAAACAACGCAATGAACATTTAACTTGTGTAGACTGCTTAAAAAATTCCTTGATCCTTCTTCTATCCACCCAAGCAAAAATTGTGTCTGTAGTGCAAAAGATCTACGAGCTACAATTTTTTCAAATGTTCCTCAAAAATCGAGTTTATAACAAAAATAATTAAATCTGTCGAAAGCTTTGACAGATAAGTGCCAACAACTTGGGTATTTTATGCCTTGCTCAAATGTCGCTTCTAGATGTATAATAAAAAAGGTAGATTGCCATTTGCAATAACAAAGTGATGACCCGCTTCCGGTATAACCGGAAATGGTATCACTTCGAAAATATTTCACTCCAATTGGAAATCGCTAGTTATTGCCGCGTATAAAATTTCAGCTTGATATTGTAATTGGAACTTAACGGACGGTCCCGGTGGATATCCCTGTATATTATATATTATAAATACGTGAGAATAAGAGATTTTGCTTTTGTGCAAGAAACTTTTCACAAACACAAAAATTTTTCACATCTGCACGACATGAAGAAAAACTTGTAGCATTATAGCACTATAGAAGCCAAGTTTCCACCTCTGTAGAACTACGATAGCTTGCTGATGACGACGCCTGCAGGCCCGCTTCCCCACTCTGACCAGCCACCGATTCTGGGTTTATGGAACCCAGTCTCATAATTTTTTTTGGTTTAGTTGCCAAGTCTGCATGAACACCGTAACTGAAGGTCTTGGCCGGATAGTGAGACAACTCTGTGCCCACCATCACCGAGTGGAGGTGGTTAGAAGTAAACATGAATGATGACATTGAAATCCAAAGCTAAACTTCGTAAAAATATACGAGACTTTTTTTGAGGTCTATATTCAAATGACTTCTGAATGAACTTGAATTGCCTCTAATGTAGGTAATAGGTTCAAACAAACTACGGATGCGGGTTCAGGGATCTGAAGAAAATACTCATGAATCTTTTCAGAGATTTTTCACGGTTATTTCTCTACTTCACCTTCGAATGACAATTTTTGTTGAAATCACCGTTGAGAGGGGAAATTAGGGACGATTTTGTATTGAATAAAAACATTCAAACTGGCATTATTAACGCGAAACTTATATTCGAATTAGGAAAATCATTAAATATTTTTGTGTAAATTCTCAATAGTTACACATACTATCGGAGTGAATCAAAGCAGACGGTTTTCAATAGATTACAGTGTGAGTTATTTTATATTGTTTCATAATACTTATTACACTTCAAACTGAAATGTCTGAATATTTGAGTTCAATCATAAATTGAGGCCGCAGAGCTAGCGTTCCAAGGCAGGACAACGTCTGCTGGGTTCCCTAGTATAAGATATTTAGGTTTCTAAGTAAACTCATTGAGAAAATACGGAAAATGAGTGTCCAGACACCTTGCATTTTCACAATGATGCATATACTTGTATAATGCAATAGTAATCATTACGCAGGTCGACAATTTTTTTTATTTCTATTTCAATGTATATATTCCGACTGACGTATGCCAATGAAATTATTTTGAATGTCAAATATTCCATCCCTAATTTTCGTTTAATATTCGAAAATTAATAGGATTAATAGATGGTACCCTTTACTTGTAGCGCATATAGTGTTTCTGCTTCTGCAGTTAAATATCACCTTCCGATCGGAAGGATGAAAGTGTTTGATTATGAAAGATCTTCAGGGGACAAGTGATTCTGAATTCGAAAGATCCCAAGGGGCAGAAATATTTACCTCACAAGCAGAATTATGAGAAGGAAAGTGTAGCAGGTTATGTATATCTTCCCATCGTGTGTATGATCTTGTTCGAAATGATATTCATTACTCGCAACATGTCTTCCTGCTGTTTTCATCTTTCATTTTCAAGATTACTGCCGCCCCACTACTAATCAAAGATCTGGTTGGATTGAAGAATGAAGTGTAAACGCAATAATTCTTTTCAGACGTTTGTTTACATACTATCTATAACTGATTTATCAACGACAGGGGAGACAGAATTTTTCCTCAGGTTTATCCTCCTAGTTCAAATCATCTTTACAACGATGTAGGAGGAAAATATTGACAAATTTCTTCCGCAACAAATCAGTTTGTCAACTGGCTTTTGAACGGTGTATCCACTTTTGCGCTAACAATTTTTTTCCAGCTATACCATGGGTAAGAATATTGAGAACATAACATTCTAAGAATCAAATATCTTATATTACTTAATGAAACATGAACGGGAACTAGAATTAATGAGTGATATTTTTACGAAAAATATTCAAAAACTATAACATGTGTTCGGAATATCTTCCTCTTTCTTGAATTGACTTAACACATCTTTTTCTTAAACTATCAACTACTCTTTGAAGTCCAATGTGTTCTCAACTCATTTCGTTGCAACAGATTCGAATCCTTTTACTACTACTAATCAAAGATCTAGTTAGAATGAAGAAAAAACAATAATTCTTTTCACACGTTTGTTCACATACTATCTATAACTGATTTATCAACGACAGGGAAGACAGAATTTTTGCTCAGGTTTATCCTTCTAGTTCAAATCATCTTTACAACGACGCATGAGAAAAATATTGACAAATTTCTTCCGCAACAAACCAGTTTTCACCTTGAATATTTTAGCTAGGAAATTAAATCAGTTTTTGTTTTGAAAGAAACATTTCGAGAGTAGTTAGTGCCTGCGTGTATTGATAAGTAAATTTACTAAACTTGAGATTTTAGACAAAAGGGAGAGTGGGCTTTCATGTAATATCTTTTGAAAGCCCTTTTTACAACCTACAACATTCTTGAAAAAATTTTATTGTTTAATTTGAATTGCAATTTTTTCCTATAGATAGATAGAAACTTTTCGTCAATAAATAACACGAGGAATCATGCCTCAAGAATTTTTCGCACTTATTTATTCATTACATTTCACAACAACGCACAAAATTTTCTTCAGTAAAAAATTTGAATATGTGTGAAGCTTATGTCGCCTATTTCCAAAATTTTTTTTTCTGTAAATTGTAGAAATTTTTCTGCTGTTCTTGTTATATATGAAAAGGTTATATAGGGTGATTTCTCTTTTTTCAGTTTTCGTTACTTTTTTCTTATTAGGAGAAACCCGGTCAAGCTCATTCTGGTTGCCTTATAAATCCGTACGACGTGGCCAAACTGTCATCACCAGCATTTCTGAAAACCGCAATAGCCATAAATGCAGTTCATAGGTTCTAACGACCTGGAATTTGGCCAGTACACAAGCATGCTTTTAATGACGAAGGCTATGAGCCAACGACTGTGACTACATGCAGATCTAATATGAATGTCGGCACCATAGACATATATTCAATACAAACAATAGATATTCCAGATTACACGGTCTAAGTGTCTTTAACTCTTTCACCGTCACTTTTAACAAGAGTTGATCCTCTAGCAGAAACACTTTCACCCTCAGACACACTGGCTACTGCCACAATTAACGAAACATCACAGCCTAAAATTCCAGTCTCTGTTGCATCAAGTGTACTTTCTAAGGTGCCACCAAACCATCAGAAGGTGTCAATATGTAGTCAGACATTTACGCTAACATTACACTGAAACAAAGTTTCATCTGCTTTGGAGCCAGATGGCATAAATATTCTAGACGTTCATTCACCGAAAAGTGATGCATTGTTAAAAGAAAACTCAGAAGAAACTCCCAGAAATAAGGACACACTGAATCCATAACCTGGATGTTCACCTTTTCATTTGAATTTGGGAGGCTTTTACTTGGTAAAATTCCATTATCAATAATAAAAAACAAGTACTGTGTTTTAAGGAATTTTACTTAATAATTGCGATTCGTAACGCGTTTCACTACACCGTAGCTTCTTCAGACGAATGATTATGCAGAAAAATGTAAATGAGAATATAACTATAAATGTTCTTGAGTAATTAAAAGCTTATTGGTCGGCTCCTCCTAAGTGGTTATTTATGGCAGGTATATCCAATAAAATTAAGGAATAGATTGCTCCCCGAAGAGATTCAATAGAGGTGAAGGGCTTAAATCGACTTGTTCATTGATGAGTCTACCTGAGTGTTTGTATTTATTGATTTCTAAAGTTTCCCAAAGATCTACCTTCCAATATTTATTATCTGTATGCCACGACGAGTTATGTATTATAATATCTGTATGTGACGGCTTATGGTATGGAGACGTAACAATTTCGAATGAAAATGGAAAACATGTTTTCGCAATTTACCATAAGCCGTCACATACAGATATTATAATACATAACTCGTCGTGTCATCCATATCAACATAAAATGTCAGCATTCAATAGTTTTATTCATAGATTGATTAACATCCCGCTATCACCAGAAAATTTCAACAAAGAACTAAATTTGATTAAACAAATAGCCAAAAATAATGGTTACAATCCCAAATTAATAAATAATATTTTAAATAAAAACAAAGTAGAATCGCATTGAATGAAGTTTACTCTGTCGATAAATTGAAACAAAATTCAACACCTTAACCTACGTTGGCATTACAAGTGAGAAACTGAAATCATTCTTAAGTAGCAATAATTTCAACATAGCTTTCCAAACTAATAATAATTTAGGCAAATATATAAAAATAATAAAACCAAACCAGGTAAAAACAATAAATCAGGTGTATATAGATTGAATTGCAATGACTGTGACAATTTCTACATTGGTAGAACACATAGAAATTTTAATATTAGAATATCGGAACATAAACGCAGTTTTTCAAATAAAAATCAGATTCAAATTACGCGAATCATCTCTTAGAAAATAATCATTCTTTCGACCCACAGTTTGAAATTTTGCATACAGATAATAAATATTGGAAGGTAGATCTTTGGGAAACTTTAGAAATAAATAAATACAAACACTCAGGTAGACTCATCAATGAACAAGTCGATTTAAGCCCTTCACCTCTATTGAATCTTTTCGGGGAGCAATCTATTCCTTAATTTTATTGGATATACCTGCCATAAATAACCACTTAGGAGGAGCCGACCAATAAGCTTTTAATTACTCAAGAACATTTATAGTTATATTCTCATTTACATTTTTCTGCATAATCATTCGTCTGAAGAAGCTACGGTGTAGTGAAACGCGTTACGAATCGCAATTATTAAGTAAAATTCCTTAAAACACAGTACTTGTTTTTTATTATTCACCTTTTCACTAAAGTCCCGCAGTGTGAAGGCCAATAGCAAACCCTAATAAGCCCGTGCCAACTCGTGAACAGAAATATCATAAGTTGGAAATTTTAACCAGTATACATATGACAGAGGTTCAGAAGCAACATTTTGAATAAAATAAAATTAGGACTGTAACTAAAAAACTGAATATAGAATCAAAAACCGTTAACAAAAAGACTGCTAAGAAAACTATTAAAAATGGCAGAAAACCAAAGAAACTTCAGAAATTTGAAGATCTCTTATGTTTCTTTTGCGGTGAAATATATATTGAAGAAGATGATCTTCCAATTGAAGATTAGATTCGGTATGGTACCTGCCTGAAATGATGTCATGAAGAATGTTCTGCCTTTGAAGGCATTTGATACTAAATTTTTGATACCTGCAAGTCTGAGTTGTCCTATGTTTCTTTTAAAATTAGTATTATAGTATATTTTCTTCATTCTATTTCAATTTCAAATTGTTACTTTCGTGCAATTAGAAGGTAGTATTCACTATGCCCGAGCACCATATCACTTCCCCCAGGGGTTTGACCATAGTGAATAAAATCACACTTGCGTGAATTTTAATTTTTGTTACTAATTGTATCAGTTTTTGAGTCAAATGATCATTACAAAATTGAAAACTATTAATAAAGACTGATTTGGGGTAATTTTTTTGTCTCTATCTCTTATACCTTTTCTAATAGAGCCTTGAACGTCACAAGGTATTCATTCTACCCCACCTTCCCCTATATGTAACAACTTTTTGAAGAAATGAAAGAGATTCGAAAATTATTACATTCTTTGAATTCCTACTTGAGGATGTATTTATAAAATATTCTGATTTTTGCAAGTGAAATAGAGTCAGAAATAAAATCAATTTTTCCAATGAAAATGTTAAGGTTTCTTGAAGTTTGTTTTCCACGACACCTCTCGCAACTTGGCGGATCTAAGAATTCCTTTCGATATTGTTATGCAAGTTCCAGTTTTCAGATGACTGAATAAGGTGAACGAGAAATGTTTCTCGAAGTTCTTGATATATTTGAAAGGGAGAAGCGGTTTATTTGGTCCAAGACTACCGTTATCAGATCACATGACCAATATATCTAGCCTGCTAGCCATCTATCTATCCTTCAGAATTAATTAGAACCACCACTAAAATCGGACATATACAAACATCCTTAGCTAATCTCTGACCCACTCATCTCAAACCTCTACAGGATCAACACGTATCTGGGTTTGTAATGATTGAAAACTATATATCTTTTAAAGACTTTTTCTTTTAAAGACTTCTATTTTCAGATATTAAATACACGAATATATCATATATTATGAGATCAGCCTACAGAATATTTCGTCATTTATGCATTAGAGATAGATAAATGAATCGATGAAATAACAATGCTATAGAGAACCTTAATGAAAGTTGAAAGACATAGAATGAGTTATTTTGTATTTACGAATAACCTGTATTATACAGGATGTCTACTATAAAAGGTGCCAAACTTCAGGAGGTGATAGTACAAGTTATTTGCAACAAAAAATGTCCAATAACATTTTTTTCGAAAAATTGATAATTATCGAGTTATTTAACACTTCTTGATTTTTTGCTCCTCTCTATAAAAATAAGTATATCTCTGTTATTCTTACAGCTACATCAAATCTAACCATTCAATCGGAAATAGCATTGAATTTGCTATAAAATAGGTAAGTACTAATAGTAAAAAATGTTGTATACCAAATGTTGTGAAAGGCTAAATGAAAAAATTGTGAAATGAACAAAATTAGTGGTATTTTTGTGAGCTCTACCACTGTCTACAACTAGTCGATAAGTAACTATTTTTTCGTCGAAATTACTACATTTAACTAGCTTTTGAACGGTATATCAACTTTTGAGCTAACTATTTTTTCCAGCTATATCATGGGTAAGAATATTGAGAACATAACACTCTAAAAAGCAAATATCTTATATTACTTAATGAAACATGAACAGGAACTAAAATTAATAAATGATATTTTTACGAAAAAGATTCAAAACTATAACCGGTGTTCGAAATATCTTCCTCTTTCTTGAATTGACTTAACACATCTTTTTCTTAAACAATCAACTACTCTTTGAAGTCCAATGTGTTTTTAACCCATTTCGTTGCAACAGATTCGAATCCTTTTAATTAATTTTTTCCTAGTATTAATGGGAATTCTATAAACATTGGTCTTTAATAAGCCCCACACATAAAAATCAAGCGGCGTAAGGTCACGACTTCTGGGTGGCCATCTCACCGGCCCGAACCGACCTATCCATTTCTGTCCTAATCTCCAGTTCTGGACCATTCAAGAATTATGAGCCATGAGAATTTTCTGTATCCCATATATGGGAATTTCTCAAATCTATCATACTAACTTTGGTAAAAGTTGCTTCATCCGTCCATAGAATTTTATCTAATAACCAATCCTGTAATTTATTAATGTACCACCTACAAAATTGCAACCTCATCTCACTATCCACTGGCAATAGGCCTTGACCCTAACTCAAATGGTAAGGATGTAGATTATTTGGTTGAGAACTCTATGAACCGTGGAATGATTAAGTCTCAATGTAGCACAGGCGAACAGCCTGGAATATTGAAGGTGCTTGTTTTCATTGTTGAGCATTTCTACCACCTTCTCTAATTCTTAATCCACTGAATAAACCAGTTTCACCGGATAGCTTAAACACTTCAACAAATGTCTTTCTGCAAGGTTGCTGTCTGTTTGGGAGGCGCAATGCATACTCCCGCACCGCTGCCCAGGAATTTCCATTCGCGAAACCATAAACAAATAACAAATCTTCGATATTCAATGCATGTTTTCTTTTTTTCGAAAAAGAAAACCGTGAAACAGGAAAATATAAATTTCAATTTATTAATTCATTGAATGACAATTCCTGCCAATTTCTAAATATTTTTATTTGTTTTAATATCAAGTAATTCAAGTCTTCTGTGATTTATTCCTTCACGATTCTTTTTCTAATTTCTTCTTCTATTCCGAGAAAAATTAATTATTCCTGATTTCTTAAAACATTCAATATTTAGATATGTTATTCATTTATCGCTTACTATTATTGAAAAGTCATTTGTGGAATTGTTTAGATGCTCCAGTGAAACTAGCTCATTTGCGATGAAAGAATTAGGGAATTTTATGTTCTTTTTCTTACTCTTACCCATGATATTGCTGGGAAAAAGTAGTAAGCTCAAAAATTGATATACCGTTTGAAAGCCAGATGAAGCTCAAAATTGATATACCGTTTGAAAGCCAGATGAATGAAGTCGTTTTTTTCTAAAAAATACAGCCAGTTATCGACCAAATTTCAGTGGTACAGCTAAGAAGAAAATACCACTAATTTTGTTCATTTCACAATTTTTTACCATTAGTACTCACCTATCTTATAGCAATTTCAATGCTCTTTTCGATGGTGTGGTCAGGTTTGTTGTAGCTATAAGAATAGCAGAGATATTCTTGTTTTTATCGAGAGAAGCAAAAAATTTCGTAAAATCAAGAAGTGTTAAATAACTCGATAGTCATCAATTTTTCAAAAAAATATTATAGGACATTTATTATTGTAAATAACTTGTGCTATCACCTCCTGAAGTTTGGCACCTTTTATAGTAGACACCCTGTATACATGGTAGAAATCTACATCAAGAAAAAAAATTGATAAAATTGTGAGCATTTTCAGTGTCATGAAAATACGAGGAAGTAACATATGGATCAGAAAGTTTACTTGCATAACATTACATACTCTCCTCAAACAGATTAAAAAATGTTTATGCTTTATTCTATTACTTTTCTTGATAGATAAGTAATAAAATACATTATACTGAAAGATTTAATTGATTATTCAGGAGAATCTTTGAAGCATAAAACTTATTAATGAATGAACTATGTTCGGAATAAATTCAATGCTAATCCACATTCAAGACAAAACTGAACTAGGAAAACACTGATTTCAGGAAAATAAAGGAAGAGCGGAACTCATTGTATCTATTCTATTATTCATCCTATTATAGACAATGAATATGGAAATTACAGTATATGAAACAAATATCGGTTCGTTATCAAATAATGTCGAATGCAGTAACCGGTCGGTTTTTTTTTTAGAGGGAAAACAAAATGTACCTAAATGTGAAGCATCTACTTCTTTAAATTTGGTGTGGTATCTTAATTTTCGTTGCAGACAAATAGAAGTTAAATTTCGTTGAACGGTTATGGAGAGACGACTCTTGGCAGAAAAGAGGTGTTTAGAGCTATTGGTAAACTGGAACCTCAAAGCGAGAGACAGTAAGAGTAAAAAAGGTAATCTTCGCATAGAGTGTTGTAAAAAAGGTAATCTGAATAATAATTGAAAACTAACGATCAACGAGTTGATCAACGATAATAATTAATTAAGCATAACTACAATTATCAATCGTAATCTTCAATGGTTAATCATAACTTAAGCAAACTATTTCTGTAGATTCAGATTGATTCATAGTCCAGTCGAAAGGTAATTTGAATCTGCATTGACTTGCGAAAATTTTATTGAGTATAATAGGGTTTCTATGACGAGCTTACATCCGAATTTAGTTATGCAAAAAATCACATTTTCACGAATTTCGTCAATATTCCCGCATCAGTCGCACATGTAAAGTTGAATATTCATTTTGATCGCTATGAAATTGCTAACACAGTTTGTTTGAGTAACAAATACATAAAAAAATATGCTGCAAATTGAAAACTTTCATGTTTATTCCCAGTATTTAGCAAATTACTCAATTTTTACGCAGAATGACCCGAATTAGTATTTTTGTGTAGAGTATCTCTAATTTAACATATTGAACTCTATAATACAGCCAAGCGTATAATTTTTGATAAAATTTATTTGAAGAACATAAATATTCTAATCAGAGCATAAACAACAGGAAGTTATTGAAATGTCATTTGTTTCTTCCAAAAATTTCCATACGTGTAGTTAATATGGAGTAATTTTGGGTTTTTAAAGTATATATGCACACAACCAAATTTATATGTAATCACCCGATCTTAGTACCTCAGAGATTTTGGAAATTTCGAAGGATTGTTAGAATTGATCCTTTTTGAGATATTTGAATTGAATAAAGAAATAAATTATGGTTTATTTTGAGACAGAAACAAATGAAAGAGTAGCTTGTATTACCTCCTCTTGCCCTGATACACTCCTGAATCCGTCTAGGCACGCTTTGGATTTAGTTTTTGACCTCCATTGGGGTGATATTCTGCCACTCTTCTGTGACGGCTTTGATGAGCTGTTGTGGGGTTCTTGGATTATCCTGGCGCAATCTAATTTTCCTTTTGAGATTATCCCATAAATGTTCAATAGGATTTAGGTCTAGACAGCAAGCTGACCAGTCCAAAATAGCGATTGCCTCTGTTTCAAGATAATAACGCGCGAGGTTGCAGGTATGCGGAGAAGCCTTATTTTTCATAAAAAAGAAATTCTCACAGTGGGCACCTCGCCAGAGTCTCGCTATGGGCTCCAGTACTCGGTCCACGTATTGTCTAGCCGTTACACTCGCAGGAAACGAAATCAAATCTGTTTTGCCTCCCAGCATAATGCTATGATGCTGCTCGGAGTCTAGCTTGTCTTCCACGACCACTTAAAGCCCGAATCCGAGTGCTCGATACACCAATTAAGTCTGTTAATTTTTTGTTGTCTGGTTAGCTCTGGAACTCTTAAGGGCCTTCTGCTGTATAAACCCCTTGAACGAACTCTTTGACTTATATTTTGACTGATACACTGATGCCTGTTGCTTTCAGAAATTGCCTTTGGAGTATGTAAGGCATTTTCAATTATGATTATAGGCTTCTTTAAATTTTGAAAACTGAGTACAATATCATACTATCCAGTTAGTTTTTAACAAAAAACTTAATTCTTCACATTATGAATAGATGATAAAACAACACTCTGTACATCACTAAAACAAAATTCTGAATTCATCATCAGAACAAGAAAAGGTAGCTCTTTCAATATGTCAACAGAACATTTCTATCACACCTGAGGTATTTTATTAAAAAATATTCATTTTGTAATAATGTTAGTTTTCAGTCCAATCCTCAGAGACCATTCTGAATACTAGGCGATTAACACTTGAAAAATGTTAGATTTCAGTTGAAAACGTCAATAAAATCTAAATTACATTACATTTAATCTTGGTAATTATATCACTTCAAACCCATTCGCTCCAGCTATTATGGCGACTTGTGAAATGACAATTTGGATACTTTAATCTGTTCCATCAAGTTCGGTTATTTCTCATAAATCGATATCTCTCACCGATCATTGAACATTTGACGAATAAGTTGGCAAAATGTAGAAAATAAGTTGACTATGGTTCAGACGTATGTGCAGAGTATTACTTGACATGCCAGAAATTCCGTAAAAACCTCCCGCAAAAAATAGGTCACTCCTTTCTTTTCATATTGAATTCAATGGCAGCGGCTTTCATGGATGATGATTACTAACAAATTTTCAGATCACAACAATCTAAATATTTCTCTTTATTTTTAAGTTAAAAATTAATTGTCTTTCCATAATGTAGTAACCATAAGCGTGTATTAACTCTCTTATCTAGGAACATAGAAAATGTTTCCAAATTCAGTGGTCACATAATACATACGAAATATCAGTTATTTATTCTGGTACTTTTGTTTATCTCTCAGTGTTATTATCATTTGAATCCCTCTTCTTATGTAATAAGTTTTATTGTTGCTAATCGTTCGATTTTTTGCTGAAAAACTATTTTACCAGCTGATAGGTTACCCCTTCTCTATTTTCGAATTAAAAATATGCAGATATTGTATTCATTTATGGATTAAACAACGAAAGTGGCAAAGCAGCTAGATCAGAATACCGAAGGCGTTTTTCCTACGCAGACATCCGAACAGTAACTTTTCTGTTTTTACAAGAAAATGGAACTTTTTCAAGCAGTATGAAGTTAGAAGGAGCAAATATTTAGCCGGCTAATGAAGTTCTCCAAGCTATTGAAAATGACCCGCAAACGGGTACAAAACAAGAAAAATCATCCATATCATTATTAAAATGTGCAGGAATTCCGAGAAAATTACTACAACCTCCGTCTGACCTTTTTCCGTTAGATCGCTTGACGTCAGCCACATGTGTATAGAATATTATTTAGCGATGAGGTCACTTTCGCGAGAAGCGATATATTCAATTGGAGCAATTCACATGAATGGGCACAAGAAAATCCTAGACTAAGCAGGATGCAGAGAATCGAAGCGACATACTGCAGTTTCGTCCTTATTAGGAACTCATCAGTGCCGCATATCGCTTCTCAGCATCCTAACAAGCTACATCGGGGGGGTACCCTATCGATTCCAGAAAGGAACCATCTCGTACATTCGTATCTTTTTGGAAGTCCGGTAGCGGGTTCGCCGTCTCGGTCCATAGAGGGCGACTCTCGTACGTATGTACGAGATGCGTCCTTTCTGGAATCGATAGGATATCCCGATGTAGCTCGTTAGGATGCTGAGAAGCGATATGCGACACTGATGAGCTTCAAATAAGATTTGGAAACTAAATCTTGTCAGAAAGGATTATTCATTGATCTACGGATTTTCAATAATTCTATTTGTCTCAAGTTTACATATATATATATATATATATATATATATATATATATATATATATATATATATATATATATATATATATATATATATATATATATATATATATATATATATATATATATATATATATACAAAACTTGCCTGAAATATCAACCCATATATATATATATATATATATATATATATATATACAACTGAAAATGCTTCAACGAAAACTAAACAGAAGCTATATCTACCAAGATATTAATTTCTGATAAAAACACAAAAACAGTCAATTTTTGTTTCAAGAGGGACATCTTTTGGGGTACAAAACTTGCCTGAAATATCAACCCACTAAGCGGGGGTTGCAATCCTAGAACATTTTGGACGGGGAAGGTGGGTCGAGTGATGACTCCAAAGAAAGGAAGTCCGGTAGCGGGTTCGCCGTCTCGGTCCATACAGGGCGACTCTCGTACGTATGTACGAGATGCGTCCTTTCTGGAATCGATAGGATACCCCGATGTAGCTTGTTAGGATGCTGAGAAGCGATATGCGACACTGATGAGCTTCAAATAAGATTTGGGAACTAGATCTTGTCAGGAAGGATTATTCATTGATCTACGGATTTTTCAATAATTCTATTTGTCTCAAGTTTATATATATATATATATATATATATATATATATATATATATATATATATATATATATATATATATATATATATATATATATATATATATATATATATATATATATATATATATATATATATATATATATATATATATATATATATATATATATATATATATATGTGTCAAAAAGTTTCTATATTGAACGAAGATGACGAAAATTGATTGTACGCTGATCAGTGGCCTACTGCAATAAAGAGCGAAAGGGCAAAAGGAGACATGGCCTCGGAAAAGAAAACATCTTGTGAATTCCAGTTAAAATCTAGGGCGTGTCATGAAGGAGGCTGTGATAAATAGCTTGCAAATTTGGGCTGAATATCTCAAATACTGCAGGAGTTTTGAAGAAAAAAACAATTTTTTCCGGAAATTTCAACACCCTGTAGCTCCGTAACGAAGCTTTTTTTACACAATCGCACATAGATTTATCCCCTCAAGTTGTGACATACTATTATGTAACACCCTGTATAGCATCCAGAGCGAAAATGCAAGACTGTTAGGAAATTCACGAGATAACAGTGCCTGAACTCGTTATACATGATATGGATATAGGAGCTGTTCTTTTAAGATTTCGAATACCGTCATACGAGCAACATGTGAAGCAATTTTCCTATTGCTGGTATCAGGTTGTTCGTCAATTAAATTGAGTACAGCTTCTTCTAATTCTGATGTTCTAGTATCCCGGTGACGACCACAATCATGTGTTCTAGTTTTGAGGCTATCTGTTTCTCGAAGTCCTGAAGAATCCATCCAAATAGAGTATGATGGGAAGCGATACGTTGAGAGTACATTTCAGCACAACTCCTCGACGCTTCTAAGGAATTACCGTTAGAGAGGCCGTAGATGAAATGCATGTCGGCCATTTCTGCGTTCGAATAAACCTCCACCTCAATGAAAATTCGAAAGAGTCACTGCAACTATCTCTGTGTATCAACCAAATATCTACAAAAGTGAATTAATAACAATTAATTTAGAGTCGTCAATAAAAGAAAACAGTATGACAGCCGTCTACCAGTGAAATAATTCACCGAACGATTATTACGTTTCCAACGTACACATGAAATTGATCCATTTTTTACAAAAAAACTGTGACAGATACGGAAAAATGCAAGAATTAAAAAAGATTGGAAATTAATTGAAAATTAATGAAAGGAGAATTTGAGTTGCCCGGGGTGTACTGAAAAAATTATAGCGGTAGAAGGGACACGTGACCTCTGAAAAAGTACCACCATGTAGATTTTCATGATTTTTTCTGTGATCTGATTATGGAGATTTTAAAATGGCACCTATGTGACGAAGTTGAACTGAGTATCTGAAAAACTGTAGTAATCATAAGAGAAAAACTAAAAAATCTGAAGATTTCAACACCCTAAACTTCGACAACGAAGCGTTTCCGGACATATGTTCATGGGAACTTTTCGTCACAAAATGGCTTGAGGAATTACCTAGAGAAATCTTCCGCTCTTATTCTAATCTAACTCAAGGAGGTAGAAATTGAGGGGTTGAAATTTTCAGATCACCATGTCTCCGGTAATAACCAAGATAAACCTATATGGTTTTCATATTATTCTCAGACATATTATCATCAAAAACTTTTGTTTGATAAATTCCAAATTTTCCGAATGATGGAGGGGTTGAAAATTTTCAAATCGAAATATATCCGGTAATAACCCTTTTTTGAAAGGTTTGTTTTCTTTTTTTCTAGATCACAAAAGTTGAATAATTCACGAAAGTCTATACAGGATGCTGCAACGAAAACTAAACAGAGGCATTATTTACCAAGATATTAATTTATGATCAAAACAGGTCAATTTTGTTTCGAGGGGGACATCTTTTGGGGTACAAAACTTGCCTGAAATGTCAACCCCCTATGCGGGGGTTGCAATCCTTGAACATTTTGAATGGAGTAGATGGGTCGAGTGATGACTCAAAAGAAAGGTGGTATCTTTGTCTATATCGCCTTGAACGAATTTCCATTTTCAATTGAAAACTGTAAAAGATACAGGGTGAGCATCTGAAAGATAGGGAAGACTATTTCCCTGAGATTATTCAAGTTTCAGTGAAGTGAAATGGAACAGATCCATGCTGATCAATGGCAGTCATCATCAAGTACCATCCTCATCTCGAATTTCAACCCCTAGAGCAGGGGTGACCACTCTTAAAAATTTGGAAGAGGGTAGATGGGTCGAGTGATACCTCGAAAGAAAGGTATTCTTTGTCTGCATTCCCATGAACGAATTTTCATTTTTGATTGAAAACTGTTGAAGATACAGAGTGAGATACTGAAAAATAGAGGAGACTATCGATCGCCCTGAGGTATCACTGGATCGAAATATTACCCCTGCTCTAGGTGATTTCGGAAGATGACAACTTCTGATCTTAAATGAATCTATTCCAGTTTTTCGCACTAATACTCCAATAGTCTTGGGGCGATAGTCTTCTCTATTTTTCAATCAAAACTGAAAATTCTTTCACGGGAATGCAGAGAAAGATAATACCTTTCTTTCGTGTCATCACTCGACCCATCTACCGTCTTCCAAATTTTCAAGGGTTGTCACCCCTACTCCAGGGGTTGAAATTCGAGATGAGGATGGTACTTGATGATGACTGCCATTGATCAGCATGGATCTGTTCCATTTTACCTCACTGCAACTTGAATAGTCTCAGGGAAATAGTCTTCCTTATCTTTCAGTTGCTCACCCTGTATCTTTTACAGTTTTCAATCAAAAATGGAAATTCGTTCAAGGCAATGTAGACAAAGATACCACCTTTCTTTTGAGTCATCACTCGACTCATCTACTCCATTCAAAATGTTCAAGGATTGCAACCCCCGCATAGGGGGTTGACATTTCAGGCAAGTTTTGTACCCCAAAAGATGCCCCCTTGAAACAAAAATTGATATGTTTTTGCGTTTTGATCAAAAATTAATATCTTGGTAAATATAGCCTCTGTTTAGTTTTCGTTGAAGCACCCTGTATAGTTCTGCTGAGGTGATTCACCAGACAGGAAAACAAAATCTACCATTGCTTATAGGCTCTGAACAATGGTTTTTCAAATTTTAAGCTAGCTGGTCTGATGAAATGGTTTCCATTTATTTCAAGCAACTTAAAATACTTCTAACCGTGACGTTTCAAAATATTAATCCTCCTGTGAATGTAAAAAACAATTTTACCCACTAGCTAAATAAAGTAGGCTGTAGCACTTGCTAGATAAACGTTACATGAACGCCTTTTTACCACTTCAATGCGACCAAGAACGAAATTCGTTCGACTCAATAATTTGTGCCAACTAATTAACTTGTATTTATATTTGTTCATTTATTATTCATTAATAAGGTAATACGGATACAGTGACGATATCGATTTTCCAGATGCTCCGCCAGATATGGCAATGGCAAGAAAGCTTCCCTGGATTTAATTCCACAAAAAAAACTGAGAAACTTATGAAGCTTTTTTTCAGCATGGTACACTTCAAAAAGGGGCGATAATGTTCAGGAAGTATTTGGATGGCACCTTTTTCACCAAAGACAAAACTGAAATCATCTAGATCATATTCAGTATATTCAATGCTAAGAACAATGTTATGGTTAAAAACATTGACATAGTCGAGTGCAAGAAACGTATTGCTTTCTTTTTTGTCATCAAGAAAAACAACCAGAAATTATTAATGACGACGATACATAAAAGTGAAGAATATTTGAAGAAAAAGTTTTCTCTAATTGTGGATATAGCAAGCGTTCTAAAAAGGAGTTGGTTCAACGTAATTTGCAGAACGTCAAAGGCAGAATATTTAAATTTGCCAACTTCTGAATTCTATACTGGCTATCGTTTTCTTCGGATAACGGCAACTCTATTGCCAATAGAATAGATACAGTTTTAAGAAATTTAGGAAAACCATCGAATTCTTCATCAAATCAGAATAAACAACAGTATTTTGATTTCTTCATAAAATTCTGAATTAAATACTATATCGAGAGGTTCTCTATACCATCCAGCACTTAATAAAACATTAAAATAAATTCAAAGATTCGAAAATCAACAAGAAACACAGAAAACTTGCATTAATTTAGCGTGGAAATTGAAGAGAAATTGAATGAATACTGATAGTTAAATAGACAAAGAAACTTCGATCGAACTGCTCAATCGGTTGTGGAATTCAGAATACCAGGTGATGTGACAATTTTTGTGGTGTGTGCAGTTAATTAATTTGCGATATATGGATGAATCCGATTTTTGTTCAATTGATTAAACACTTCACAAGGATATCAATTAATCGAGTTCGTGTAGGCAACGAACCTCTTCCATAATCCAATCAGCGATGATATGGTACTGAATTTTCTGAAGTTCTTTCATATCCCTTGACACGCAAATGTTTCAAGATTCACACAGGGGTTCGGATATTCCTGGTTGATGCTTCTAGAAGTTCTTGGTTTCTTCATCTTATTCCACTTCGTATCAGCTTATCCAGTCTTTTCTACCACTTTTTGTATAAGCTAAGAATCATAAATATTGCAACTAGCACTACTACTAACCCAACTAGTTCCGGTTGCATCGCTATTTCGCTTCTATGCAATTATTTCCTCCTCAGTTTGATTATTTCTAATATTTACCCCAATTTATTGGCTTTTCTTCTTTCGAAAAGTAAAAAGAGTAGAACATAGTGCCCCCAGAAGTGGCAGGATCGCCAAGAGATAGTCCCTACATGACATATCAGATACTAGTATAGTTGCAACTAATCAAAATCGCTAGCTAATTTTCACACTTTATTCCTCTAAAATAATTCCTACATAGTAGTTTTATATTGAGGTGTAAACGATAAGTGTACTATGACTGATCCAGCTCACAGCTACGCACGTCCAACATTACGAATTCGATACAATATGGCTTTATATCGTCAGCTTTGTTGCCATACGAAGAAGTTCATTGCCTGCATGAACTCGATCTCTCAATGTCCTAATTAAGTGTTCAATTAATTGAATAAACAATCCATACATGGCATCGAGTACCATACTGATGCGTTGAATACAACACTGTACACACTTTAACCAAAATACACATTTCTAATTAGTGGTTGGAAGACCTGGCATCCTACCATCAAATTTTACCAAAAACCTAGAGCCAATTGATAATTTTGATAATTACCCAAAAGAGTAAAAATATAGAATTCAAACCGCTTGTTTAGATGCTAGAAATAACTTAATGAAGTCTAAGGCCAATGAAAACTTAAATTCGAAAAGAAAGCTAGAAAATCACATTTCAATGTAGATCAATCTCAAATTTTGGGATCGAAGTACACACAACCAAATTTATATGGAATCACTCGGTATTTCACATTATTGATTGTTTTTAACCATGGATCTTTGACTACTTGTGACGAATGAAGTTTTTTGTTGTGAAAAAACTGGATAGTATGATAAGAAATGTTGAATCACCACATGTTCGGGATATTGTACTCAGTCGTCACTGACATTTGAAACTGTGTATTTCAAAATTTGAAAAAGCCTATAATCATAATTGAAAAGGTCAAAATAGGCCTAGAAGAAGTCGTAGAAAGATCACTTTTGAAGAACAAGACCTCTTTTTGTTCCATATTGCAAGAAGAGGCCATAGGGCGTCGCACCCCATACTCCAAAGGCAATTTCTGGAAGCAACAGGCATCAGTGTATCGACGATACGCCAAAGACTTCGTTCAAGGGGTTTATACATCCTAATACATACCTAATCCAAAGCATGCCTAGAAGGATTCAGGCTTGTGTCAGGGCAAGAGGAGGTAATACAAGCTACTGAGATCAAGAAAAAACACCTACTCCGTGAGAAAAGAATTTTCAGTTTTTTTTTACTACATGGGGAAAGAGTCTCTTACTTTCTTTCATTTATTTCTTTCTTAAAATAAATCTTAATTTATTTCTTTTTTTAATTGAAATATCTCAAAGAGGATCAATTTTAATAATCCTTAGAAATTTCCAAATTCCCTGAGGTAATATTCAAAATATCGGGTGATGCCATATAAATTTGGTTGTGTGTAAATGGACTCTGACCTACAATTTGCAATTTTTTCCAGATTATACGAGACACCGGTACATACAACTTTGACATTTCAAATGTCATGGTGTCCTTTTAATTTTTTTTTTTGATAAAGAGCAATCTTTTTCCAGCATTTTCTTTCAAGATTTTTCCTATCTAAAATTAACTATCACTGAACTATGATTTTTTCAATCAAAATTTGCTTATAGTGTCATTTTCTTTGCCCAAAATTGTGTTTCACGGCCTAATGATTTGATTTTCTGAAAGAACTGTAGGTTTTTGATAAAATCACGAATAAAATGGAAACGTGCCACTTTAAGTATAATACCAACCTATACTAATTTAAAATACAATTCTAATAAAGTAAAATACATAGGTACTCCTTCATGAAAAGAAACGTTTCTTCATCAATTTATTGAGTTGACAAGTGATTTTTGAGCATCCTCTATATAAAATAGCATCGCAAACAACGTTTCCCTAAAAAATACACTTTTCTCGTTAAACTAAAGAAAAAGTTATAATCTTACTAAAATCTGAGTCAATTTCTTTGGGTGAAGGAGATGACACTATAATTCCGAAAATGTTCATGAAAAAAATCATACTCAATGGTGGTTAATTTCAGATAGGACAGATCTTTGCAGGCGATGCTTGAAATAGCATCATCTCAGAAAAAAAATTAGAAAGTACACCGTGCCATAGTAAAGTTGTAGTCGATATCCGGTATAACCGGAAGTATGCCGCTCTGAAAACAATTGCAACTTGTAGATCATTCGGTCGATACTTCTAATGGCCCCTCTAGCGCGGAGAACCCGTATTGTACTTGAAGATGAACATCCTAATAGAGTTGTTGATATTAATAATAAGACATATAAATTACATAAGAATCATAAAACTAATAGAGTGTATTAAACAGATTATGTTCTCCTGTAATATTATTTATTATGTTATATTATTATTTTATTATTAATTAATATTTTCTTCCAAAAAGGCAGGTGCGATACATGATGAATTGGATGATTTATCAATTAATTGAACACTTGACTGACACATTGAGAAATCGAGTTCATGCAGACAACGACCTTCATCGTGTTGCAACAATGCTGACGATATAAAACCATACTATCTGGTATTGGTGATGTAGAATGTAAACAGTTATGAATGAGTAGTCGTATAGCCTTGATTATAAAACTAATATGTAAGAAGTATCTTAGAGAAATAAAGTAGTAAAATTGAGTGAGTAATAATACAAGGGCTACGCTGTATATTTTGAAATGTCACGATACTTGCATTATCAAAAACCCTCATCCGTACACGATCGACTACGATTACAAAGTTTTATTTTCAAAAGGTTACCGCAGGAAAATTAGCGGTTTTGTGTAAGTAGGTTGATATAATTCAATTAGCAGTCAGATTTTGGAATACATATTGATGGCTTTCAAGAAACATAGAGTGTTGCTCATATGAGTTGTCAAGCATGACTTCATATTGTTAGGTACACCATGTGTACGGCGATCGTTTATATAACTCGGGCACTCGATGAGAATATGTTTGATTTCAGCCGGCTCGGAGGCGTATGGGATATGATGCTCGTCTCCTACGCAGAGTTATCTGGGTTCAATCCCCACAAAGTCGGTGCGATTTTTCAGATTCTGGAAATCGCTTGAGTGTCCATCTTTCGGAGAAGATGTAAAGCTGTCGGTCCTGTCTAACAGAGATGTGTTGGACATTAAAGATCCCTTCCCTCGACACGAGAGGGGTTCGGCAAAATTCCCGGGTTAGTGAGGTGACAGAATTCCCCGTCATTAGCCGAAAGGCAGAAATAGAGCACGTTTAAGGAAAAACGAACAAACATGTTTCACTGTTGGTCTTGAATCACAAAATTCACATTTAGGAGGTTCGGATTTGGTGAAAATGAATTTATGAGCGACGAGCGTGTAACCGATTCTATGACGGGAAATCACTACTTGGTTTCTTCGGTTCGAAGGAAGGGGCATTGTAGTTGACACGGTTTGTTGGATTTCGCGTAATTTGCCTTAGTTCAGATACCAGTTGGTTTGCCACTTGTTCGTTGTAGATTTTCTCATAAAAGATTTAGCGTCAGAGTAGGGTAGATGATTCTGGGTATTATTTGTGCTATTTGTAGCCCTTTTTGCAGCTTGGTCGGCATTTTTGTATTCCGATGTGCGATGGAACCCACAGCAAATAAATTTTCTTGTTCATCGATTCGAGTGCTTTGAAGCATTCTCTTATTTCACGTAAGATTGGGTTCTTCGGGTATAGTTGCTTAAGTGCTTTTGAAGCACTCAGTAAGTCGCTCACAATCATAATTTGATTTTCAGGTAGGATTTCTGAGATTTGAAGAGTTTGTTTTATAGCAATAATCTCGCCCGTGAAAATACTACAGTGCTCAGGTAATTTGACAAGCTTCTCTAGATTCGTCGTACTAGCTGCTGCTCCTGCTCCCGTTTGCGTCTTTGAAGCATCGGTGTAAATGGTACTGTAGTTTGGATATTTGTTTTTTATTTTAAGGAACTTACTTCGGAGAATATAATAATATGGTTTGTTTCTGTTTTTGCATATAATGTGAGCACGGTGTTTATCTGGGGTGTTTTTATGGACCATGAAGTTGTTTTAACTGAAGAACTAAGTCTTAAACGGTCGCAGCACATATTCAATGAAGAAATTTCTTCACAGACAACTGTGTTTCAATGGTAAAGTGAATTCAAAAGAGGTCGGATATAACTTGTTGATGTTCTACGTACTGGTGGGCCTATTCGTCAGTTACTGTTAATAACATTGAGCGTCTGCTACTTGTGATTGAAGAATATCAATTTTACATGAGCATCTCTATACGAAAAAAAACTGTTAGTCGTTGGGTACCCAATAAGCTGAACGATTTCCAAAAAGCATAGCGAGTAAGAATCTCACTAACTATCATTTAAAACAATATTTCACCAGAAAGCTATTGATACTTTATCGTTGAAACCCAATTATTTATAAAATGTTCCATATCATCGAAAATCTAGTCTTCATATAATTGCCAATATATTTAATCAATTCAGCTCAACTAAGCGGAAAACATATCAAGCGAAGAGAATTCATCAGGAAAATATGGCTCCTATTACGCAGAACAGATTAACCGAATAAATGAAAGAATCCTCTTCAATGGTGCTTAACTCGAGTCTCAACACCGGCGTTAAGTTAGCTAGTGAAAGATAGCAGGTAAAATGACGAAAACGCACGAATGGATCATTCAGTGGCGTGCAGTCGTATTCGAAATAGTTGAGATATATCGTGTCATGGATTATTTTATATATAATCATGATGAGGATTATATTGAAGTGATGCTTTGAACTTCAATTTCTCTCGCGAATGATGAAGAATTAATTATCGGAGTTAGTGAATATTACAAACACGGAAAACATTAACGCAAATTATGAAATAATCGATAATAGATTCACGAATATCATCTGAACTTTCTTCAAAACCGAATTACATCATTCTGTGATTAAAAATTATTTTGACAAGATCCCGAGTGGGCTAAATCAAGCCCCTTGTAATTTGAAGAAAGCAAAAGGTGAAATGTCATTTTTGGATGATTTGCAAAAAATTCTCTATGGCTGACTGTATTTATGATTAAAATTTGAATTGCTTGCAACGGAAATATAGGAGTTGAATCAATGCCTGAAAATAGAAAGTAATATATAAAAATGAGACATCGTTTTAAAATCTTCTGGAAATGATTCTCAATGGTAGACTGAATGTATGCTGAAAATTTGAATTCCTCGCTACGGAGATGAGAGGATTGAATCAACCTAATGGTAGACCGCATTAAATTTGAAGATAATACAAAAAAGTGAGCTATCATTTTTGAACCTTCTGCAAATGATTCACAATGGTAGACTGCATGTATACTGAAAATTTGAATTTCTTGATACGGTGATAGGGGGTTGAATCAACAGCTGAAAATTGGGAAAAATAAAAAAACGAGATATCATTTTAAAATCTTCCGCAAATGATTCTCAATGGTAGACTGAATTTTGAATTCCGTACTACAGAGATAAAGGGGTTCAATCAACCCCTGAAATTTTGATAATATAAAATGCGATTTCATTTCAAAATCTCCTGCAAGTGATTATCGGTGGTAGAATGAATGTATGCTGAAAATTTGAATTCCTTGCTACGGGGATGAAGGGGTTGAATCAACCCCTGAAATCTGAACATAATACAAAAAAACGAGAAATCATTTCGAAAACTGCCGCAAATAATTTTCAAAAGTAGATTGAATTTATGTTGAAAATTTTAATTCCTTGATACAGGTATAAGGGGGTTGGATCAACAGTTGAATATTAAGAAAAATACAAAAAAAACGAAATATCATTTTGAAGTGATATATAACAGACTGAATGTATACTGAAATTTTCAATTTCTTGCTGATAAACTGAGAGGGTTAAATCATTCGTGCCAAACGCACCAAATACCAGTCGCTTCCCATTTTCGAGCAAATCCCTTCGTCTCATAATATAGATCGATGGATTCAAGAAGCAGTACACTCAAAGATTTTACAGTTGAAAAATAAACGGAAGAGCAGATGATTAATTATGTATGGAATATAGTCAAATGAATGTATTAATAACAGAAATCGAACACTTTAGTGAAATTAAAACAAAACAGAGCAATGAATACCGAAAACAGGAAAAATAATGATTACTTTTCAAGCAGTCATTAGATAATCATCGAAACACTCTTGAGAAAATAAATGTATATTACTCATGTAGCATTAAAAAATGACTATTTGTTTTGTTCTTGTGCACATTAGAGCAGACAGAGGACCCTTTTTCGGATCTGCTGTTCGTTGGATAATCGAATCGACTGTTGTTCGAGTTCGTGTCGATTTGGTTTCTTATATCTTTTTCTTTTCTTTTAGGCGTTCTGTTATATGAATTACGGATTTCACAATATTTAGGTTCTTTTTTGAAAAACATGAACATACGATCCATGGTTGAAATATAAATAAAGCATGGTATTCTTGAAAAAAGAAAAGCTTCAAAGCATTCCATAGACAATTTTAAAGAACGAGTATTAGGTGAGCTCCGGTATTTGCGAATGGCTGCGATCATTAAATTCGTCCTATTATTTCTCACTGAAGGAATCATTCGATTCTTCATAATTATAACAATCCGAATCCGCATCTGATCCATCAGATCTGGACATAATGTTGCGAACAAATGTAGAAACCCACTAAACATACCTCATAACTTCCTTGTTCTTCAAATCTATTATTTCTTACCGTATATTTCGATATGATGCTTACTACTGAGGGGGTAGGGGTTTAAAGCAACCTCTGCAAAATGTGAAAAACACATAAATGGCAGACCAAATATTCATTATGTTCGCCTGAATGTTCGCTGTTATTTTTAATTCCTTGCAGAAATGATATGGAGGTTAAATCCACCTCCAAAAATTGTGAAAAATTTTATAATGGGATACAATTTTTAAATATTCAGAAAAATATTCTTTGTGGAAGGCTGTACATATGCTGAAATTTGCAATTGATTGATGAGGTGATTTTTATACTTTGATGTGGGTATGAGAGGGTTAAATTGACCCCCGAATATAATGAAAATACATAAAACTGAATTGTGGAGGTTAATTTAGTAGCCAACGATCGGTATGTTAATTTTTAGTTCATCTGGTTTTATTTATTCTCTTTTGTCGTGTCTATTATCATTTACAAATCAACATAGTTGAATTTTCTTCTTAAAAGTTAATATACCGAAGTGTCAAACCTGCAGAACTGGTTATACCTTGTTTTGCATTGGTTAAGTATGTTGATATTTGAGTTTCCCTTGTTGATTCGATTCCTTTTTGTTCTATTCACTTATGTCGTGTATATTCTTGTTCACGAGATATCTCCAATAATTGTATTTTCCTCTTGAAAGTTGATATACCGAAGTGTCGATCCAGCAGACCTGGTTATAATTTTTTTTTGTTTTCGTTGAGTGTGTTGATATTTGGGTTTCTCTCGTTGATTTAATTCGGTTTTGTTCTATTAATTTTTGTCGTGTATATTCTCGTTATCGAGATAACGCCGATAATCTTATTTTCCTCTTGAAAGTTAATATACCGAAGTGTCGAAGCAGCATACCTGGTTATATTTTTTCTTGCTATAGTTAAGTGTGTTGATATTTGAGTTCCTCTTGTTGATTTAATTTACTTTTGTTCTATTCACTTCTATCATGTAAATTCTCGTTCACGAGATAAAACTGATAGTTGTATTTTTCTCTTGAAAGTTCCTACACCGAAGTGTTGAACAAGCCGAGTTGTTTCTTGTTTCCGTTAAGTGTGTTAATATTTGGGTTTCCCTCGTTGATTTGATTCGCTTTTAAATTGATATCGCAATTTTGCGTATTATCTTCAAATTTCGGGGGTTGATTAATTTTGTTGGCCATTGCCAGAACGTTGTCAAATGTATAACTTTTTTCTAATTTCAAAACAACTAGGGTTATCTGATCTCTCAAAAATTGTTAATAGCATCAAAAGTAAGTCAATCTGTGAGGTTTTTAATGCAAATCTTTTGAAGGGAACTTTGGGAGTTATAGGACATGTCATTCTGCATTCCATAAATATATCTCTAGAGTATGGCAGATTTCCAAGTAAATTAAAAACAAGCACTATCGTGCCAGTGCCGAAGATTAAAGGTACAAATAGCTCTGATGAGTTTCGACCCATAAATACTCTACCATGCATTGAGAAGGTTTTAGAATTAGCAGTGTACAAGCAACTCATGGAATATTTGGACACTAACAACATCCTTAGGAGTAATCAATCCTGTTTCAGAAAACATCATTCTTGTGAATCTGCTCTTCAACTCGCAGTTTATACATGAACCCACTCCATTGACAATAGTGGGTTTGTTCTTGTTGTTTTCCTAGACTTACGCAGGGCTTTTGAAACTCTCGATAGAAAGAAATTGATACGAAAGATGAAAGGGATTGGGATAGATGGCGTAGTATTGAAATGGTTTGAGACTTATTTAAGTGATCGAAAACAGATTACTAGATTTCAGGATGCTTACTCTGCGCCGAAGCGACCAAATATGGTGTGCACAGGGGAGTGTACTAGGACCGTTACTCTTTTTGATATATATCAACGATATCAATGCCCATCATGCTTGTGCCTTTGTCAAATTGTTCGCAGGTGAACGCCTCCTTGAAGACGATCTCTAACTATTTTGCAGCCAATGGAGTCAAATTGAATATTTTGAAAACTAAAGCAAGGATTCTAACTACATGATTTAGATACAGAGAAATGAATCTTGATAATTGTTCACTTTCTATTGATGGTGAGGCCATTGATGCACACTTTAAATATATAACTGAGAATATCTCGAAAAAACTTTAATTTTTCAAACGAATTTCAAAACATTTGAGTACGACGGCCAAGGTAACAGTCTATAACACTAAACTGCAGCCACATTTTGATAATTGTAGTACCTGGTTGAACAGTTTTGATAAAAATAAAATGCTGAGGCTGCAGAAATTCCAAAATAGGAGAATGAGAGTCAGGTTGTAACCGATTCACACTCATATCATTCATGATCAGTGCACTGGGATGGTTATCTGTGCAACAAAGATACTATAGGTCAGAGATGATAATAGTTTTCAAGATTATCAACAGCCTCTTGCCATCTTATCTTGCTAATCTAATCCTTTACAGAGGCTCTATTCATGAATACAGTACAAGACAAGAAAATGACTCATCTACCTAAATACAGACTTTCTGCATCCCAAAAAATGTTGATGTACAAGGGTCTGCAAGTGTTGAACGCACAGCCAAATGAAATGAAATTGATCGAAAGTATTTAAATCTTCAAATCAAGACTAACTGAGCATATAAGAGCAATTTGTTATTAGTATCAATGGGTGTATGTTTTTTTTTCTTCCTACATTTTTTGAATACATATTGTTATTTTCGGGCTAAACAACATTTGAAATGATATGTATATTAGGCTGTATCCTAATATATCCTATACTCAAATTTTCAGCATACATTCAGTCTACCATTGAGAATTATTTGCAGAAGTTTTTAAAATGATATCTTATCTTTTTCTATTTTTCTCAATCTTCAGCTGTTGATTCAACCCCTCAACCATGTAGCAAGGAATTCAAATCTTCAGTATACATTCAGTCTACCATTGCGAATCATTTGCAGAAGATTTTAAAATGATATCTTTTTTATTTGTACTATCTTCAGATTTCAGTGGTTGATTCAACCCCCATACCCCTGTAGCAAGGAATTCAAATTTTCAGCATACATTCAGTCCACCATTAGGAATCATTCGCAGAAGATTCCAAAAAGATATCTCATTTCTTCATATTAATTTCTATTTTCAGGGGTTGATTAAACCCCCTTATCCCCGTAGCAAGAAATTAAATTTTCAGCATACATGCGGTCTACCATTAGGAATCATTTTCAGAAGATTTTAAAATATCTAATTTTTTGTATTATCTTCAAATTTCAGGGGTTGATTCAACACCCTTATCCCCGTAGCAAAGCATTCAAATTTTCAGCATACATTCAGTCTACCATTGAGAATCATTTGCAGAAATTTTCGAAATAATATCTTTTTTTTTCTCAATCTTCAGCTCTTGATTGAACCCCCTTCTCCCAGTAGCAAGTAATTCAAATTTTCAGCACACATTTAGTCTACCATTGAGAATCATTTTCCGAAGATTTTAAAATGATATCTCATTTTTTTCTATTATTTTCTATTTTCAGTGGTTGATTCAACTCCTATATTTCCGTTGCAAGGAATTCAAATTTTAATCATAAATGCAGTCAGCCATAGAGAATTTTTCGCAAATCATCCAAAAATGACATTGCACCTTTTGCTTTCTTCAGATTACAAGGGGCTTGATTTAGCCCCCTCTGGACTCTGTCAAAATAATTCTTAATCACAGAATGATGTAATTCGGTTATGAAGAAAGTTTAGATGATATTCGGGAATCTATTATCGATTATTTCATAATTTGCGTTAATGTTTTCCGTGTTTGTAATATTCGCTAACTCCGATAATTAATTCTACATCATTCGCGAGAGAAATTGAAGTTCAAAGCATCACTTCAATATAATCCTCATCATGATTATATATAAAATAATCCATAACACGATATATCTCAACTATTTCGAATACGACTGCACGCCACTGAATGATCCATTCGTGCGTTTTCGTCATTTTACCTGCTATCTTTCACTAGCTAACTTAACGCCGGTGTTAAGACTCGAGTTAAGCACCATCGAAGAGGATTCTTTCATTTATTCGGTTAATCTGTTCTGCGTAATAGGAGCCATATTTTCCTGATGAATCCTCTTCGCTTGATATGTTTTCCGCTTAGTTGAGCTGAATTGATTAAATATATTGGCAATTATATAAAGATCAGATTTTCGATGATATGGAACATTTTATAAATAATTGGGTTGACCTTGTGACCGTTCAAAGGAATTTGAATCTTCACCATAAATTCAGTCAGCCATAGGGAATTATTTGCGAATCATCCAAAAATGAGATTTAATTTTTTTAGTTTCTCAAATTACAAGGGTTTTGATTCAGCCCCCTCTGGACTCTGTCAAAATATTTCTTAACCACAGGGTAACGTAATTCGGCAATGAAGAAAGTTTAGATGGCATTCGTGAATCTATTATTAACTATTTCATAATTTCCTTTAATGCTTTTATGTTTTCCGTGTTTGTAATATTCGGTAACTCCGATAATCAATTATACATCACTCGCGAGAGAAATTTCAGTTCAAAGTATTACTTCAATATATTCCTCATCATGATTATATTTAAAATAATCCATAAAACGATACCTCTCAACTATTTCAGTAAACGACTGCACGCCACTGAATGATCCATTCGTGGGTTTCCGTCATTTTACCTGTTATCTTTCATCAGCTAACTTAACGCCGGTAGTCTCAACTTCCCTTCCACCGTGTTTCTGAGGTCTAGAAGCCTCTTCCAGTATCTTATTGTAAGTAGATTTCGAACATACCGGAAACGCTAACTACTCATGACTTGTAAGGCTATACCACCTGCCATCATCTTATAAGCTGCTTATATATCTTATTTTTCAGATAAAAGCACTTCTATAGATGATTCCTTTTAATCTACCTCTTGTGTTTTGATTCTCCCTTATCTCAATTGCGTTGTATAATCGACTCACATAGATATCTATTATAAAATCGTAGTTGATGAGATGTTGGATAGATAATTCGCTTATTCAGAATTTTAATATATGTGTAGCCTTCTACTTCAATATTTTGCGGTAATGTTGCCATTCATGGAACATTTTCTCTCTTCACATTACACCATAAATGATCGGATAGGACACTACTGCAAGACGTAATATCGAAATCAGTATGAAATGCACGTTGCGTTTGCTTCTACACAAAATATCGTTCCATTCTCCACAGATTGACCACAGAATTTTACACCGAAATCAATTTACTCGATAAACATAATTTTTAGGCTGATATTCTTTGATCCACCAACTTTTATTATTGAAGTTTCGATATGTCAAATTGAGTTTGTATTTTCATACAATCGGTATTTTGAAAATATTTGCAATGAAAATGGAACCGTATAGCGAAAGTAGAGTAAATTCCAGTCACCTGACAATGAAAAAGCGGCAGTAATTATTTCTATGAATTTACTTCCTGAAAAGTCGCGATTACTATATAAAATGTGTTGTAAATCTTTCATATATTGGAAAACCAACAAGAAATATAAAACCATTCTCACAATGAGGTATTTTCACGAGAGTATCAAAGAAGTATAATTATTTCTGGTCACTTTAATCACTTTTAATGATAGAAATGCGTTATTTACTTATTTATTTATTCTATTGAAACAAATTACAAGAAATTGATTATATGCTAATAACAAATTTTGATGTATATAGAATGTATAAATATTCAAAAACTCAAAGCCTCCTCAAAAGAAAATAAGAAGACAGTGATAGATCACACGTAATCTTTCATATGATTCAAAGAACAAGGAAAAAACCTGCGAGAAAGATATTGATGTGAGGAAAACCACTGTATGCAGAATGTATAAACATTAAAAAAACTGAAGGAGAATAAAAAGACACGGGTAAACCACATGTAAATTTTATATGATTCAGAGAACAGGAAAAAAACCTGCGGAAAAACCCTGTCTAGCCCGTCGCTGATACATAGTGATATTGGTATGGCAGTATTGGTGTAAGTAATACTAAATAAGTTTGAATTCAAACATCTGATACAATATTTATTTGGTATTATCTGAATATCGATATATTGGACAAACCAAGACTAAATGACTGATAGTTTCTTTACTCAACATCATCACACATTTCGGACCCTTCACAGAGTTTCACTTGGAAAAAATGCTATCACAACGCCTATAATTGTTTTCAAACGATTTAAGTAAGATCAAAACCATGAACCTCTTAAGTATGAGGAACTTATTGAAAACAACTTAATTCCATTCGCTTTTCCGAAAGGCTAAATCAAAAGAAGTACGCAGGAAACCAAGCCAATAAATCGGTTTGCGTAATTCAATCTCAGATCAGGTGGATCCGAAGTTCGAGAATGATCAGGAAAAGTACCGCAAAAAGTGACACTTAATCCAAGTCATCTTCGAAGCTGATTGTCTACAAATATGTGGAGGAATTATTATACAGAGAAGATGAAACTGGTTTATTGAGATTAAAGTAAATGTATCACGTATACTGTCATATCATTATTCTATTGGGAATCATTTTCATTCACATCAGCTCTATTTAGCCAGGCGGCACAACAGTGCTCAGCTGCAGAAAAAACTAGAGAAATAGTAGAAATTCGCGGAGTATGAACATCGGCACACCAAGTGAACCCAGCTAATTTCTGCGATTTATTGTTTCCGGTTTCCACTTTTTGACTCAATTTATTGATAGAGAATTTGAAAGTCAATGAAAAGTCTAACAATTGATGAATATTATTCTTATTATGTCGATATATTTTAACTGTTTTTTTTTTGTTTTAATGAAATACAGGCTAAGACAAAGCATTCTCATCTGCGACTTTAAACTCTTGAAATTACGCACGATTCGCGTGGTGTTCAATATGACTTCTTTTGTAGAAACATAAAAACATTCATGAGGGTTCCTAGATCTGAGGCTCTGATGGAGACTTTTCGGTATAGTACCGATGGCACTATTTTGACATTATCAAGTCGCCTCATCTTCTTGGCTTCATTTCTATACTAAAGATACTTTCGCTGCTTCTCTAGAATAGTGGTTTCTGTGTTGTGATTGTTAGAGATAGCAATGTCGACAAGAATAGGCTTTATCCGCTATAAAAGATCTATCGTAGTACACTGGGGGCAATTCATATTGTATCCTGATGTAGGTACAGCAACTAATTAGGATGGTGGACATATTCCGCTTAGTCATAGTATTACATGCAGATCTAACATGCTGTATAGTTTCACTTGTATCATCATCACATTTTCAACATATTTGGGTTCTTAATGATGAAGTTCTTATAATTCTTGGTATGAATCACTTAATCCTGAATCGCAAACATAAATCTTTCAGTTTCAGGAAATAGCTTCCCTTTCATCAACCATACGTTCGACGCTTCTTTGTCGAAATGTTACTGAAGCATAAGTTCCAAGAACGACTTACTACGCCATTCAAATTCCTGCGATATTGCCAACTCTTCTTTCATTGCTCTGTTCATCTTCATTTACCAGGTTTATCAGAGTATACTTCTGATCAGCTGCAAAGACTATTGTGTGAACAGATGTTATTTTTCTATCGTGAAAGTGCTTGGGCAATAATCCGATCTGACCGTTGTTGTTTAAATTTTATATATCTGTAAACTGTCTAACCTCCTTTTTTCTTGATAGTTTATGATTAAACTTGCTCTAAGATGTATTTTTTTCTATCTGGTTAGTTTCAGTCCAACATTTTTCATTAGGACTTGAAGGTCAGAGTCAATATTTTCATTATTATTTGCTGTAATATCACTTAGAAATTACTTATACGATGCATGCAGAAACACCAGATACACACCGTTCATCTAAGTATTTTCCGCTTAGAAGGTCTCAACAAAACTGCTTCTTTCATTCTTTGAATTATGGTTTCCGGAGATTTCCATAATGGCTTCATAGGTTGTGTTGGACACTATCCCAACTGCACCGATGACAATTGGAACCACTTTCGTATCCATGTTTCATAATCGCTGTACTTCTAACTATCCTTATATATGATGAATAGTTTCACTATGAATTCAGAATAGATTACATCTTGGAACTATGCCGGTTTTCATAATCCTAGCCCTCATGAAGTTTGTTGCTACTGTTTGCTCTTGGCAACTGTTGTACACATGTCTTTGCCTCAAGGTTAGCATGACTTAGCGGTTTCCACGATTCACTAGTATTTATAAAGTCTTTCCCTGCTTCCTTTACTATCGGTCCGTGCATTTCTTTCTCATGCCATTTTCTCATTTGCTCCTTCTTCTTTTCAAACTTCAACTTTTCTCTCAGTATTTTCACGCTCATTGTTTCAGATTCACTTGGCTTTCATTGGTGTTTCTGCCTTCCTCATTTATCGCGTTCTGTACTGTATATCATACCGATGTTTTCATCATTTGCTTTAAGTTTCAGGTATTGTTGAAGTCCTTCAATATCAATGGTATAGCTGTTTTCTATATTCCATAATCCCCTACCTCGTCTATTTCTAGGTGCATATAGATAGTCTACATCGGCTCTAGGGTGTCGTGTACAATGCGTAATAGATTTTTATTTTTATCGGTCAAGTTTCCTGATTTCTGTTTGTATTCATTGATGATGCCAAAACTGCACTGAATGAGATAAACAGATAGAGATGCAATAGCGGATAAGTTTTTTTTGGTGTTCAGTTCGGTCTCAAGAATCACTCTTACTCTTCTGTACTATGCTGCTTGTAATTTGGTTTTCATGGTTTCATGTTGAATCCCCTCATTGACATCAATATTTCATTTTGTTCGAAAGATTTAATGCTTGCTTCTTGACATATTTGTACATTTCTTCAGTTTATCATTGCCCTTGCATAAAAGTTACTTCCGTGCTTAAGCTCAAAATACATACGTTTATCATCATTACTTTCAACTCTTCAGTTAGTTCGTCGTCAGTTTGAGCAACCATTTTAAACTCATCTATTTATGTTAGGTTAGGTGATTTGATAATCTGTCAAGGCAGTAAAGTGGTTCTTCCTATTATTTTTGGCATTTTTTGTGTTGGATTAGTTGTTAGAAAGTGATCCTTGTAGCCATAAGAATTTCTGTACGCAATTTTTTTGTTTCAGTAAATTGTTTTCTTGAACATGGGTATAAAGTCAGTCCGATGAAGTTTTTGTGAGGATGTTATACAGAGTATCTAGGCAGGTGATGGGCCGATAGCTCTTCTGGTCTTTAGTTTTTTCATTTTTAGGGAACAAATGAGATTTCCCTTCTGTAGGCCTATGAGATATATTGCCATTTTCCTTCATGAATTTGTTATAAATTTTCATGTGTAACCTCTAAATTTTTCCATCAGAAGATAGGTATGCCATCTTTTCCTGGCGCTTTCCAGTTGATAAATGCTAATCCAATTCTATATTGTTGAGAGGTTTATGTAAACAACACGACTCAACTTTATCAAATGTCAACCGATGACGATGAAAATTAGAGGAAGTATGAACAACAGTTGTACCAACCTAACAAAAAATAACTAAAAAATAATTGAAATCGGGTGCCTTAGGGTAACAAAGTCGGGAACTTTTTAGAGTTTAGAGGTATACACATTTTCCAACATGGGAAGAGAGAGATTCTTTTCACTGTAATAGTGCCAAATTCAGAATTCTAGACACAGTTTTGTAGATCTTCTAGGAATATACTATTGATGGAAGTCGAGATATAATTGCTTTAAAACACTATGGCGGTCAACAACTTTAGAGAAGGTTATATAGTAACTCAATGAATTCTATAAAAATAACATCCAACATAATTTCAAATTATATACAAACTTCATTTACATGCACCAATTCCGATATTCATACATTTACTGACCAATTGTTCTCATTTAACAGTAAATATAAATGAATGATGAATAGCAATGTGATAATCTAGTTTTGATGAGAATCATAAGGCCTTGTTTCCACAGCATTTCTTGCCTTTGCTTGTACATGCTATCACAGAGCGTTCAAGCTCAATAACTGCAACACGTCTTTGAAAGACATTGCTTCGAATCTGTGAGGCATCGATTCGTTAACTCATGAGGGAAGCCCCGCTCAATCATCTCTCCTTGACTTTGAAACCCTTCGTACTAATTTCTCTTTGACGTTCAAATTAGTTCACGAATTGCCCGCGATTAATCTAGAATTACTATATTCCAATCATATAGACATACTTCTAAATAGTCACAATATAAAAGCGTGTCATAATTTCGAGAAGATAATTGAAACATTAACAAGAATGTACTGCTTAACACATAAATAGATGTTGTATATATATATATATATATATATATATATATATATATATATATATATATATATATATATATATATATATATATATATATATATATACAGGGTGCTTCAACGAAAACTAAACAGAGGCTATATCTACCAAGATATTCATTTCTGATCAAAACGCAAAAACAGGTCAATTTTTGTTTCCAGGGGGATATCTTTTGGGGTACAAAACTTGCCTGAAATATCAACCCCCTAAGCGGGGGTTGCAATCCTTGAACATTTCGAATGGGGAAGATGGGTCGAGTGATGAATCAAAAGAAAGGTGGTATCTTTGTCTACATTGCCTTGAACGAATTTCCATTTTTAATTGAAAACTGTAAAAGATACAGAGTGAGCAACTGAAAGACAGGGAAGACTATTTGTCTGAGACTATTCAAGTTTCAGTGAAGTAAAATGGAACAGATCCATTCTGATCAATGGCAGTCATCATCAAGTACCACCCTCATCTCGAATTTCAACCCCTGGACCAGGGGTGACAACCCTTAAAAATTTGGAAGAGGGTAGATTTGTCGCGTGATACCTCGAAAGGAAGGTATTATCTTTGTTTGCATCCCCGTGAACGAATTTTCATTTTTGATTGAAAACTGTAGAAGATTTAGAGTGAGCCACTGAACAATGGAGAAGACTATCGCCCCAAGACTATTGGAGTATTAGTTCGAGAAACTGGAATAGATTCATTTTAGATCAAAAGGTGTCATCTTCGAAATCACCCTCATCTCGAATTTCAATTCCTAGAGCAGGGGTAATATTTCGATCCAGTGATTCCTCATGGCGATCGATAGTCTCCTCTATTGTTCAGTAGCTCACTCTGTATCTCCTGCAGTTTTCAATCAAAAATGAAAATTCGTTCACGGAGATGCAGACAAAGATAATACCTTTCTTTTGAGGTATTACTCGTCCCATCTACCCTCTTCCAAATTTTCAAGGGTTGTCACCTCTGCTCCAGGGGTTGAAATTCGAGATGAGAATGGTACTTGATGATGACTGCCATTGATCAGCATGCATCTGTTCCATTTTACCTCACTGAAACTTGAATTGTCTCAGGGAAATAGTCTTCCCTATCTTTCAGTTGCTCACCCTGTATCTTTTACAGTTTTCAATTAAAAATGGAAATTCGTTCAAGGCAATGTAGACAAAGATACCACCTTCCTTTAGAGTCATTCACTCGACTCATCTTCCCTAGCCAAAATGTTCAAGGATTGCAATCCCCGCTTAGGGGGTTAATATTTCAGGCAAGTTTTGTACCCCTAAAGATGTCCCCCTTGAAACAAAAATTGACCTGTTTTTGCGTTTTGATCAGAAATGAATGTCTTGGTAGATATAGCCTCTGTTTAGTTTTCGTTGAAGCACCCTGTATATATATATATATATATATATATATATATATATATATATATATATATATATATATATATATATATATATATATAATATTCAATGATATTCAAATGAAATTTGAAATGTAAAA